>APFE030966261.1:82588-117872 GCA_000404065.3 Pinus taeda | reverse complement strand
AAACCCTAGACCTAATGCCTAGTGACCAAATTTTGCTTGAAGACTCACTGAAAATGACAAAATTTGACCTTGACACTTCAAAATCACTTTGTAAGAGCATATTTGATCACTGGAGGAAGGCTGGAAAGACTGACACTAACAGGGTCAACCAAGAGGGTAATTCCATCAGTTTCACATCCCCCATCCTAGAATTTGGATCCAAAAATTTCATGTTAGTTAATATGATATTGTGCATGTAAAATTTCGCCATCTTAGTTATGTCCTCCACACTAGCCTTGTGGAAAAATTCAATAAATTGTTTGTAGTGTTGGAAGGGTAGTGAACCATAATGTGTTAGAGTTCTGATCTAAAATTGAATCCACTTCTCTTTGATGAAAAGGGCATATGTTTTGAGGGATGTCTACATTGGGTGGCCTCCATGGCCAAGATTTCCATGATGGAAAGTTTCCCTTCTTTCTCCTGCAACTGCTCTTTCAACATATTTTTTTCCATTTGTACTTGTTCCCTCATGGTTGCCTCTCTCAACCTAAAATCGGCCATTTCTTCACCCATATTCCTCATTCTCTCTTCCATGAGGCCCACATATTCAACTCCCTTAGATTTTGCAATCTTCATCCATCGGTGGGTTCATCCTCTTTCTCTTTTTAGCTCAAGTAGGATGGGGACTACAAACTTGGTAGGTATGATTTTTTCTTGCTCATAAAATTTGTAATATGACCCAAGATCTAGTTGAGGATTAGTCTCTTATACCTCCTATGGTCCTTCTCCTCCCTCTTGAGGTTATGTTGCATTTTTATATAGCATTGCTTTTCTATCTTGTAGCAATTTTTCTTCTTCCTCTAACACTATCTTGCTTTCCTCTAGTAGGGAAGATTCTTCTTGCAGTTGCCTCATCTTGCCCCCCTTGGTGTTTGTCCTCCTTGGTGAGGTTTAGTGTTGATTTCCTTTAGCTTTGAGGGAGGTCACCTCCTAAATTTTGTTTTTACCCTTCTCCAACTATCCCTCTTGGTGATTGGATGGCCCTTTAATGGTGACGGGGGTAGTTGTGAAAGGTTGAGGCTTCCCATATTTGAGTCTACTACTCCTTCTACTTTTGAAATATTAGGGACCTTGATTTGGTTGCCTTCCTTTGATCAGGTGACAACCAACTCTTGTTCATTGTTGCCTTCTGAAAGGCTTACTTATTGTTCTTGTCTTCTCCTCTTCTGAGGCCTAGAAGGTTCCCCAAGGGTTTCTTTTTTTGTCTTTGGTTTTTTCTCTTCCTTCTCATTTTTAATTTATTCTCCCTCTTCTTCCTCCTTCTCCTCTCCAACCTCTTGTTCGACAGATCTATGCTTTTTGGTCTCTTCATGTTCTAGCAAAGTTTGGGTTTGAGTCTCCATGAAGGCCTCCCTATCCTTGTCTACAAATTATATCCATGACACAGGGTTATTGATATGATCTAGAGAATCCATGACAATGATCCTTATGAGACCATGATGAGTAATGTAATGATGCTTCCCTTCTCTCACTCTTTGGCTCATTTCCAGTATGGACAGAAGAAGGAAGTGGGGAATGGCAAGTTTTCTTGGGATAGGAAATTATGTCTGGAATCTTAGCTCATAGAGTATCCTAAATTTATAGGAATAAAAAAAATTTAGCCTCCCCTCATAGAATATGTTTTTTAATATGTGATAGGCTACTTCATCCCTTGGGTAAGGTAGGCTCTCCCTTCTAACTACATTCTTACCTTTAATTGGTTTCTCTTCAAGGAGGTTTAAATTGTTTTTTGTTGTGATGGCTTATATTCTATCCTCCTTACCTCACCTAACTCCTAGAGCTAATGTGGTCACCCTATTAAGTATTTATACATTTAAATGGACGACAATCCTGCTCACAATGGTGGTGGCACTATCTTCCCCTTGAGGTTGGAGGGCCATTACAAATTCATGGGTAATTTCATCATCATACCCCTTGATTTTCTCAAATAAATTGATCCATTAGTGATATGTGAAGATGTCCCTCACAAGAGGGCGTGGATGGATTATTGTTGAGTCTATGAG
Organism: Pinus taeda; assembly: GCA_000404065.3. NCBI lineage: Eukaryota > Viridiplantae > Streptophyta > Pinopsida > Pinales > Pinaceae > Pinus > Pinus taeda. The sequence continues at coordinate 115,830 of APFE030966261.1, read as the reverse complement.
CTCCCTCATATTGAAGCCTCCTCCCATGTTCCCTATTGTAGCTTATTAAAGACTTTTTTCAAGGACTTTTTTTTGTCAATTATCAATTTCTAAGTAGCTTAGGGTTTCAAATAAGAGATGAGAGGAATGGTTCTCCTTTTTTCTGATTAGGGGGAGAAAAATTATGTGCCTAATTTAAAACAAATTCATCCTTATGATAGCATGCTTATCCCATAAGAAAAATCAGGGTTCCTGCCATAGCCAAAGAGGACAATGGTCAAGTATATAGCTTCCAAAATCCACTTTTTCATCCACCAAGCTAGCTCTCTGCATGTCCTCCATCATTTCATCAATTTCACGAAGTTCCTCCATCACCAGGTCACGTATCTCACTGAATTCTTCCTCAGTCCTGAAGTGGTACAGAATTGACCAAATTTGCTATAAGATTGTGATCAACATAAAAAAGGGGTTCATATATTATGTTTTTCATAGAGGAACAAAATAAAGGGTCCACCACACCCTCATCATCCATCTTCCACACCATTTGGCATCTCTTCCACCCAAATATCCACCTCTATCCATAAAAAATACTCGTTTTTACCCCTTCTTCCATCATTTCCACCACAATAAAGGCTTGTGATCCTTGTCCATAGATTTATAATGAATTATCAATGTTTTTGGAGGCATTATTTGAAGGATATTGTGATCAAAGAGGGGTCTATGTGATTGCTACAGGAAGACACAGTCTTATATCAGTGTGCACAAACCCTACGGGACCATAATTGAGAGCACCAGGATGAAGAACCAACCATCACGAAGGAATTGGAGATTCATTTCTTTGATTTTGGGTAGTTGCAGGACCTCTGCAAAATTGCTACAGTATCACTATTCACCTTCAACAATAGTATTTGATCCACCCCATGCAAAAACTTTGTTTTCAAGCTTCAATCTGTTATGCACATTTCAAGAAAAAATACACAAAAAAAATTGGACTAGAGCCAATGCATGGAGCAACAAGCATGAGAAGATGACACTTCAAGAAGGCAATAAATTAAACATTACTTTTGTCCAGAAACAACATGCAGACATCAAGTGTTCAACACACAAGCAAAGATCGCCAGGTAGGCATAGGTATGAAAACTCTTCACCTCTTCCATTAAGCACAAAATAGTTTGAAAATCTCTAGAATGCATGAGGAACGAGGTTTTTTTAGGCTGGAGGTGACTTGAAATCTCGACCACCCTTAAACAATTAAGTAAATTTATCTCCCCCTCTCATCCCACGTGGAGAAAACGTTAAAAAAAGAAAAGGTGATGATTTTGAGGATTGGGCCAATAGGTTTATGATGGGCTTATAGAGGTGGTTGGTGGGAGCCAACTAACACAATGTTATCAACCCACCACCAAACCACAAAAGGAATAAAGGGTGGGCTTGAGCCTCACTTGTAACAAGAGCTCATTCCAAAAATGGTAAGAGAGGCCCACCGCATCATTGAGGGTCAAGCTAGCTACCACTAGAGGTCCCACAGACTTCCACAAAGAAGCTACAAGGCTGAACACTAGTTGCTATGAGATCTAGGTTCAGTGCTACAAGATACAAAACAGGTGTTACATGATTATGACTAGCTGCTACAGGATTGGCCCAAGAGGTGGAAAAGCACTCAATTTTGTGCAAATTTTCCTCCAAAATCTTAAAGCCATGAAGGAGTATCCAAGGGAGGGGTAAGTAATGAATTTTCCTCACCTTCCATGCTGGAGAGAAAAACTTACTACTTACCCCTCCCTTCGATACTCCTTCACGGCTTTAAGGTTTTGGAGGAAAATTTGCACAAAATTGAGCCCTTTTCCACCTCTCAGGCCAATCTTGTAGTAGCTAGTCATAATCATGTAGCACCTATTTTGTATCTTGTAGCACTGAACCTAGATCTCGTAATGACTAGTGTTCAGCCTTGTAGCTTCTTTGTGGAAGCCTATGGGACCTCTAGTGGTAACTCTCAATGATGCAGTGGGCCTCTCTTACCATTTTTTGAATGAGCTCTTGGTACAAGTGAGGCTCAAGCCCACCCTTTAATCCTTTTGTGGTTTGGTGGTGGGTTGAGAACATTGTGTTAGTTGGCTCCCACCTACCACCTTCATAAGCCCCTCATAAACCTATTGGCCCTATCCTCAAAATCATCACCTTTTCTTTTTTTAATGTTTTCTCCACCTGGGATGAGAGAGGGAGATAAATTTACTTAACTTTTCAAGGGTGTTCGAGACTGTAAGCCTCTTTCATCCTACAAAAACCCTGTTCCTCATGCATACTAGACATTTTCAAACTAGTATGTGTTTAAAGGAAGAGGTGAAGAGTTTCCATATCTGTGCTTACCTGGTGGCCTTTGCTTGTGTGTTAAACACTTGATGTTTGCATGTTGTTTTTGGACAAAAGTAATGTTTAATTTGTTGGCATCTTGAGGTGTCATATTGTCATGCTTGTTGCTCCATGCATTGGCTCTAGTATGCTTTTTTTGTGTATTTTTTCTTGAAATGTGCTTAACTGATTGAAGCTTGACAAGAAAGGTTCTGCACAGGGTGGATCAAATCCTGTTGTTGAAGGTGAATAGTGATATTGTAGAATTTTTGCAGAGGTCCTATAGCTACCCAAAATCAAAGAAATGACTCTCCAATTCCTTCATGATGGTTGGTTCTTCATCCTGGTGCTCTCAATTGTGGTCCTATAGGGTTTGTGCAGACTGATATAAGATTGTGTGTCTTCCTGTAGCAGTCACACACACCCTTCTTTGATCACAATATCCTTCAGATAATGCCTCCAAAAACATTGATATTTCATTATCAATCTATGGACAAGGATAAAAAGCCTTTGTTGTGGTGGAAATGATGGAAGAAGGGGTGAAAATGAGTATTTTTTATGGATAGAGGTGGATATTTGGGTGGAAGAGATGCCAAATAGTGTGGAGGATGGATGATGAGGGTGTGGCAGACCCCTTATTTTGTTCCTCTATGAAAAAAATAATATATGAACCCTTTTTTATGTCAATCACAATCCTATAGAAATTTTGGTCAATCTTGTAGCACTTCAGGACTAAGGCAGAATTGAGTGAGATACGTGACCTCGTGATGGAGGAACTTGGGGAAATTAATGAAATAATGGAGGACATGCATAGAGCTAGCTTGGTGGATGAAAAAGTGGATTTTGGAAGCTATATACTTGACTATTGTTCTCTTTGGCTATGGAAGGAACCCTAGAAAAAAAAACATGTTAGCAACAATGATGTAAGGGTTCCCTTGCTTTTCCTTTGTTCTTTTCTTTTTTTCATTTTTTCTTTCCTTTTTTTCTCTTTTTTTTTAGTCACGCAGGCTAACTCAAAGGAGGTTTTCAACTTACAAGATTACCCCAGGTGCCTGAAAGGAGGTTTTCAGTTAGATAATTTTTTTTTACTCTTGGACTACCTTATGGAGGTTTTCAGTCCTAGAATTTACCTTTGGTGCCTCATGGTAGTTTTCACCTAGGCTTCTTATTGTATTTTCTTTTTTTCTTTTTCTGTTTTCCTCTTTCCTTTTTTTTTCTTCTTATTTTTATGATCAAAGGTTGGATAAATTGAGACCTGCGAGACCCCCAATTACGTTCATCTCCTTGCTTATTGAGTTGGTAAACTCCTCCTTTGACAGAGGTCTCCTGTAGAGTTTCAACCCGTAACCATTGAATAAAAGTGGAATTCCTTCTTCATCAATTGTTCTGATCTGGATAAAGCCATTCTCATGACACTTTTCCACCAATAAGGACCCAACCATCTTGTCATCAAATTTTCCTTGAAGTCCTTGAATCTAGAGACATATAGCAGGGCCCAATGCCCCTCTTGGAAGGTCCTTTCTCTAATGTTTTTGTCTTGTAAAATCTTCCTCTACAATTGGACCACCTCAGTATGCATGGAGATCTACAATCTAAGTTCATCAAGAGCATTGAGTTGTTGCAATGTCTCTTATTGAGCATTGGTGATGTCTAGATCCAATTGTGCTACCATTCCTAGGGCGTTGTACTCAAACTCAATGGATAGAAATGCCTTCTTGCCATAAACCAACTCAAAGGGAGTGAACCAAGTGGTGGTTTTCCAAGTGGTATTATAGGCCCAAGTGGCTTACACAAGTCAAGCTTCCCAATACTTTTTTCTACTGCTGACAACTTTAGTCAAGATGTTCTCCAAATCTTTGTTCATGACCTCCACATACCCATTTCCTTGAGGATTATAGGACGTGGATTTTTTATGCTTTATATGGCATTTCTCCATGATTCCCTGTATTAGATTTGAAGTAAATTGAGATCCTTGATCAATGACCAACTCCCTTGGGAATCCAAACTTATAAAATATGTTCTCCCTTATAAATAGTGCCATCTTTTGTTTGTTGCTACTTTTACTGCCTTCACTTCAGCCCACTTTGTCAAATAATCACTGCACAAAATGATGTGTCTCTTTTATTTGAATGGGAGATCAATTAGTCCAATGAAATCAATGCCCCACTTCTCAAATGGCTCAAGAGTCACTTGAGGTCATAGGGGCATTTCATCCTTTGGTGTAGGCTTTCCAATCCTTTGGTAGTCATCACATTTGGAAGTGTATCTCCTAACATCTGGGTGTAGAGTGCATGAATAGTAGCCACCTTGGATAATTTTGAAGGGTGTCCACTTGGAAACAAAATTCCCCCACATGGTCCATCATGGCATGCCGATAGGATGTCAAAAACCTCATCCTCCCTTACACATCTCCTCAAGATCTGATCTGGTCCCAACTCGAAGAGATTTCCCCCGATCTAGTTGAAAGGGGCACTTTTTCTAACAATATTTCTCTTCTCCTGGGAGGATTGATTAGGATGGAATCTCCCAGTAACCAAGAAATTTTCTATGTCACCAAACCAAGGAGACAATAATGAAATAGAAAAGAGGTGCTCATATGGAAGTTGATCATCTATCATATCCTCATTTTATGTAGGCAATTTTAGTCTAGACAATAAATTTGCAACCACATTTTCCTTCCTTGGCTTGTCAACAATGGTTAGATCGAACTGTTGCAACAATAATAACCATCTAATGATCCTAGAATTAACATCATCAAATATTTTATGGTTGCATGATCAATATGTACAAATACTTAGTACCCAGTGATATAATGCCTAAACTTGTTCAAGAAGTGCACAACAACTAAGATTTCTTTTTCAGTAACTGTATAATTTAGTTCATCTTTGGAGAGGTTCTTACCAATAAAATATATGGCACAGGGAAATTTTTCTTCCACTTTTCCCAAAGATGCTACTAGAACTTTGTATGATGCATTTGTGTGGATGTGGAAGGGAAATTCCTAACTAGGACCTCTCAGAATTGGTGTAGTGGTTAATTTTTCCTTCAACTCTTCAAATGCCTCTTGACATTTATCTGTCCAACAAAAATCTGAATCCCTAGTTAACAATCCAAACAAAGGTGAAGCAAACTTACTAAAAACCTTAATGAATCTCTTGTAGTATCCAACTGGTCCAAGGAAACTTCTAACATCCCTTTGTTTCTGAGGGACATGGACCCTTTTGATAATGGAAATATTGTTGGGGTTAACTTGGATCCCCTCCTTAGAAAGGAAGTCACCTAGGAAAATTCGTGCATTCATAAAAAAATTCACACTTTCTGGGACTTAGTGAGAGATTAATTTCAATGCATTTCTTTAAAATCTTACACAAATTAGAAATAGCTTCCTAGAAATCATTCCCATAGGGAGTGAAGTCATCCATATAAATTTTGGTTCTGTCATGAACAAGATCAAAAAAAATACTCAAAACCGCCCTCTAGAAGGTAGCAGAGGCATTGCACAAGGCAAATGGAAGGACCCTATAGGAAAAGGTCCCTCATGGACATGTGAAGGTGGTATTATCCTGATCCTCAGGGTTGATCTAGATCTAATGACACCCACTAAATCCATCCAAGAATGAAAAAAGCTTCTTCCCTGCAAGACCATCCAAAACTTGATCAATGAAAGGAAAGGGAAAATGATACTTCTTTGTAGCCTTGTTGAGTTACCGATAGTCAACACAGATCCTCCACTTCCCATTCTTCTTGGATACTATAAAAAGAGGGAACACCCACTCATTATCTAAAATAGGGTAAATGAATCTTACATGAATTAGCTTTTGTAGTTCTTCTTTCATAATGTCTTTAAGGGTAGGGTTCATTCTCCTCTGGGGTTGGTGCACAAGTTTACATCCCTCTTTAATATAGATGTGATGGGAAGAAACTGAGGGATCCACGCCTTGTATTTCCTTATAGTCCCAAGAAAAAACATCAAGATGTTGTCTTAACACAGTACACAATTTCTCTTCTTGTTCTACTCAGAGGTAAGGATTGATTTTTATAGTTTTGGATAGACTAATTTCCACAATATTAGCATGATCTTGATCAAAATTGGTAGTGAACAGTTCATCCCATGGACTGTTCTCAAGTTTCCCTAAGGATTCTTCTACTAGCTCATCAATTGGCATGGCAATAGGAGGTTGGTTCTACAAAAATTTATCAATAAGGTCATCCTCATCTAGCTACTTTCTTCCTACCATAGTGTCTAATGTTCAAAATAGGTAAAGAAATGACTGATACAAATATTCCTCTTATTCCTCTACCTGTAAAGGTAAGTCATGCTCAATAGATGGTTGAGCAGGGGGGAATAATATAGGTTGCTTTGTGAGATGCCCATTTTAAATTGTAATGTTTCCAGCCCTATAACTAATATAAGCATCATCAGTGGCTAACCAAGGTCTCCCTAAAATAACAGGGTACCCATTAAACTTGGTTTTGGGTTGGAGGACAAGGAATTCTATGGAGTACTACCAAGAGTCAATGGAGACCATCACATCCTCAATAAATCCCTCAGGGGCTACTGTGGATATGTCTGCAAGTTGCAACACCATAGTGGTCTTTCTCAAGGCTCCTTGAAGGTTAAGATTCCACATATTTCCTTGGTCATGACATTGATTACAGCCCCAAGGTAAATCAATGTGTTGGGGACTAAAATAATGTTAATGTGCACATCCACTATCAAGCTATGGGGATCCAAATACTTTGGGGAGATAACCCTGCCAAACATTAGATCAGATAGTTGCCCAACAACATTGATAGTGGGGACATATCATTTTTTTCTCCCAGGCCTCTTGAAGCACTCTTCCTTGATGCTAATTTTGTTTATTGGAACATCTTTGATAGCCTAGAGAAGGGGTATTTTAACACACATGTTCTTCAATTTCCCCAAAATTTCAGCCTCTTCTCAGGTGTGTTGTTTAGGTTAGATCAACCTTTCAAGATAAGAATGTATACTTGCTTGAGGGGAACTATATTCCTTCTATTCTTCAAGATCTTCAAGTGGAGAAGGTGGGAGAGGATTTGGAAGTTCCTTCCCAGACCTAAGGTTGATCTCCTAGATCTCCATAACATAAGAAAGATAAGAGATTTCCCCACTATAGATATATTGAGCCTAATTATTGTTTGGGTTGGGATGGAGTTGGGCATGCATATGAGGTTGCTTGGGTGGATTATTGTGGGGTAGTTGTGGTTGAGGTGGAGGAGAAGCCATTAAGGCATGAGGTTGGGCTTCCTTAGGCCTTCATCCTTATCAAGGGTTTCCCCATTGAGGAAGCTAAGGTTGATATGATGCAAAGGGTAGATTGACAGGCTGAGAAGGATACCAAGGGGAATAGGAAAAAGGAGAGGGCATGGACCAAGATGAGTGAGCTAGAGGATACTAAAGCTAAAAGGGCACACTATAGTTTGGCTTAAAAGAAGGATAATGTGCACATTGCATGCCTTGTTGATGTGGTTGAGGGTCTTATGGCCTCCTTTGGTTGATAAAGCAAAGTTGCTCCAAGCCACTCTTATCCCCTTGATATACAGTCTTCAGGCTTGGAAGAGAGGGACATTTTTCAATTGCATGGTTCTCTTCACAAACAGAGTAGAACTTTATGAAATTCAGTGGGAATGCATTTCTGGGGCACCTCTTCATTATTGAAAATGAAACAAGAAATTCCTAATTTAATTTTGCCTCGATTAAATTAGGAGAAAATTTGAATTTGAATTGCAGTAAAATACTTGGAGGTAGTTAAATGAGGTGACATGGCTCTTATCACTCAATTAACTTAGTAAATTCAAGTTGGAGACACTTGAGTTCAGTTCTACATGATTGATTACTAATTTATAGCAATCTATTTCAGTTAATTTGAGTTATTGTCAGTGTAACTAGTTCACACTTTTAGTAGAACTAATGGATGTTCGTTCAAGGGTGTGTAACTTTATTCACACTGAGTGACAAGGGTGTGTAACTTTTTTCACACTGAGTAATAATCCAATTAAATGATCAATCAACCTAAATTAACTCATGTATTCAGAGAATTCGAGTTACCAATTAAGATTGGAGTTCAAGGGAAGTATACTATAAGTTGTAAACTAATAAAAGTTGTATAGGTCATGCATGAAATCAGAGAAAGAGCTATAGGAATTGCGTAATCCAAATTGGTGAATTTCATTATTAATAGGGGGATAGTTCCCATGGGAAAAACGCAAGGAAGTAGGGGCTTGGAGGCTCGAAATTTTTGCTAAGTATTGGCCAAGGTCAGTTAGTCAAGCAAATGATAAAAGATACAGGTGTAGGTTGAGCTCAAACTTGAGCAGAGAATATTGTATTCATCTAGATTATTCAATTAATGCAATACAATTAGTAATGGGTTTTGAGAAGTTGCTTTCCCCTAGATAAATATCTCTGTATGTGTGTTAAATATTGATGAATGTTAATGATTTGTGTTCTTGATAGTGAATTTGCTTCTGCATATGAGTAAAGTAGCTTCTAGTCTTGTGTTTTAATAAATTTCATGAGCAGTTTAGAATCTACACATTAATTTCTACATTCGTGCATCTAGGGCAAAAGATAGCTAGTGCCCTTTCTACCTCCTCTTGCTTTTTGTTATCTACATAGTATCCATTTTTAGGTAAGAGGTGTGCAACATCTCACTCTTAAATTCTTCTAGCATGCACCCTATTTCATGTTTCATGGTTGAGGTAGAGGGAGAAGAGTTGGTCAAGCCTTGACTAGACCTACCTATCTTCCTTGCATCCCTATAATGATTCTTAAATATTGTCTTGATGTCTTCATAAGTAGCTGGAAAATTTATCCACCAAACAACATATTAAGGGTCTCCATCAAATCCTCCCTAATCCCTTAGAGAAGTACAAGCTTCAAGGGTTCCGTTTCAAGGGTACAGTTAGCTCTTTTGTAGTTGAGTTGGAATATTTCTTCATAATCATATAAGGGTTCATCTGGCACTAGGGTCATCCTAAAATTCTCCTCTTTTGTTTCCCTTGATCTACAATAGTTCCTATAATTCTGATTAAATGCTTGCTACATTTTAGCCCAAGTTGTGATGTTGCCTCCTTCCAAGCTCACGAACCAATGCAAGGCTACATCCTTGAGGGTAGAAGGGAACAATTTTATCTTATGCTCATTGTTGTCGCACAAAGTGTCTAGGCACTGCAACAACGCTCAGAGTAAGGGTTGTTACTCTTAATCCTTACTCACTCCATTTAGACTCTCTCCTAGACAAGTCAAGGGGGGTAGTCCCTGTTAGGTTCCTATACCAATAGGTTTCATTTTTCATGATTGACTGGAGAAGTGCCAAATATGTTCATCCTTTTCATGCTGCAAAGGTTCCATATTTTGAAGAATTTCACTATGTACAGTTGCTTGACTCTTATCATATTTCATGAATGGCCAAATAGCTTAACCTTGTCCAGGTTCATATTTCAATTTACTTGTCTTAGAATAGAGAATAAAGATCTGTCCAAACAGTTCAAGCTTGGCAGATGAGTAGATAGGTAGAGAAGCAAAGGAGCCCAACTGCTTAATATGGGCCCTTGGAAGAGATAAGGGTAGATTTAGATAGGAGGGCAGCTAAAAGAAAAGAAGAGAACCAGGGTTTGCTAGTTCAAATGCACCCAAGGAAAATGAAGAAAAAATGTTAGGTATAATAGGATGGGCAAGTAGTTTTGATATTGCAGAAGCAGTTGCATGAGTGATTTATTTACTCAAATATAATTCATCTTTTATGGATATTATGAATGCCATGGCAAGGTGTGGTGACAAATCAGATGTTGCATGTCTAACTTCCCCTCATTCCCCTCACAACAATTACCTACTAACATTCCCCCAGGATATTGAGATCCGTTCAAAGTCCCTAGACCACTCCATCTCAGGTGAAAGTTTCAGCAAAGTAATGTTTTCTCCATGAGCCAAGAAGCCATATTTCTTGTGTAAAATATTTCTCCTTGTGATCCTCCCTATAGCCTAAGTTTTCACTTTTCAAACTTAGTGCTTTGCTTAAAACATCATACCTTTCATATTAACATTCTAACCTTATTATATAGTTCCTATATAAATTTTCCCTGCCCTTATTATATAAAATACACAAAAAATCCCTAAAAAATCTAAATATCCCGACCCCTGGCAATTATAGCCATATTTCAACTTTTTGTCGGGAGTTATTGGTCCACCCGGGGCCAATAACAACCCTCCACGCGCTCCATCAAGGTTTGTTCAACATTTGGTTAAAAAAATAACCAAAGCTGCTGACATAAGCCATATAAACCCCGCTAACCAAATTTTTATACCCCGTGAACATTACAAAACGTTAAAAATTAACGTGGGACTCGTGCCATAGCCGCCCATCAACTTTGTTCACCGCCAACCATCTGATCATCGCGCACAAATCCAACGGCTGTCGGTGATATCAGAACCCCTCCGATCATTGAATGATAGTGTCCAGGGGATGGGCAGTATTTCCGTCGTACATAGGATAGGTGTTGGCTTCCTGGCGTGATCAGAGCCCCCCCTTCAATACCACCCTGGCCCAAAGGCAGTGCGGGGAACACCACTTACCGTCCCCAATGAACCCTGGTGACGTCATCCTGTGATGTCACCTTCACATCAGCACCATGTCACCTACTTACGTCACCACCTCACCTCTGTGTCACCCGCCACGTCATCTTCCGTACCCCGCTACACGACAAAAAATTACGTCATGCTGACATCATCCGACAGAAACGCGCCAAAGCCTACCAAAGTCAAAATTTTTGTTAAAAAGAGGTAAAAGCGTCGTTTTCACCCATTTCTGTTTGTCTCCTCCGTGCGACCTGTGCATGCCAATTTGCGTCCAAGAGCAGTCATTTGACCACCTAGTCCGCCACCCAGTAAATTTACTCTGCAGCTTGGCCCCTCAGGTCAGTTCACCACCTGCAAATCGTACATTTCACCGTTGAAACAGGTATTTACATCAAATTTCGCTCCCGAGCCTTGTTTTTCAGTTTTCTCTGTAAAAATTGCCCGCAGAACCCAAAATTTGAAGAAAAACACCGTGTTGTCTTCAAAAATACGCACTGTAACCACTGTTTTTCCCAATTCTTACCAAAAATCCCCCCACTGAGCTAAATTCAAGCTCGTTCCGGCCTGCAAATTCTCTGACAAAACCCAGAAACTGCCTTATTACCTACTATTGTTGACCATTTTGCCAAGGAATCCCGCAAGCTCCATTTCCCCATGTAAATTCTGCCCACTGAGCTAAATACAAACCAATCTCATGGTGTAATTCCCGCAGAAAAGTCCACTGAGCTATGGTTTTGACTATTTTTCCCACATAAACCCAAATTACAGTTTCAAAATCATAAACAGTTGAACAATGGAGGCTCCAGTAGCCCTTAACATAGCCCCTCTCAATGCACCTCACAAGGAATTGGAATGGTTGCCATTAGCTGATAGAGATTATTAAATCCAGGAGTTAGTTGGTGACAGAAACCATCTCCAAGCATTCTGTGAACTCAGGAACATATATGTAAGCAAAAATGATTTCTATGGGATACGAGAATCAAATTTACCCATGTACTACCTCCCCTCTGTCAATGTTTTCCCTGAGATAATTCACCTCTGCTGTGAAAACTATGAACCAACCCAAAGGGCAGTCAAAACTCCATCTGGAACTACCCTCTTTCATATAACTCCTGACTCCATAAATCAAATGTTAAACTTCAAACCAACTCAGCTTTTGTTTCCTCTTACTATGAAATTCTTGCTTGATGAAGGTCCCAAACTCCCCATCTCAAAGATAGCTCAAATTGCCCAAGTATTTATGAAACCAAATTTCCAGCCTACAGAGCCACCCCCTTTTCACTATGCATATTTCAATGAAGTGGGTAAATTACTTGTTGATATGATATCTTATATCCTGGGGTTCAAGACAAGTGAATATATTGATGAAACTACACTAGTCTTATTATCCATATTTAGTTCAGGGCAGCCCCCTGCTGTCAAATACAACTATGCTAAATTCATTGCCAACAAGATCCATGACTAGCTCTTGAATCTAGATAGGGAGGGAGTCTTCAAGTACTCATCCTACATCTATCATCTGCTCCTCTATTATCAGCCAGACAGTTTCCAATTTCCCTTTAGAAAATTGGACTCTAAAGGAGAAAAGAGGTTTGTGATTTTTTGGACCTCAGTCTTTCATGAAGTCCACAACTCTCCTTACTCTTACTGTGAGTTTATTGACATGTTTGTCTATCCAGCCTCTTCTCTGCTGATGAGGGCTCCTCCTCCTAGATTATCTTATGATATGCAGAAAATATTACAGCTCTCCGAAAGCTACAAAATAAGTGACTGGTACTTATACCATAATCACACTGAGATCAGGATATATGGCTGTGAGTTGTACCCCTACAAGCTACCAAAATATGTGCCAATGAGACTGTTTGCCTTGGAATATTTTAGGCAATTCATCAATTCAAATTTTACTCATTTTCATAGTGCCAAGAAAAAGGCTCAATTGAAATTAAGAGACTAGTTAGGCCCCTACATCATGAACAAAAAAGAAGGATGGCAAGAGGCCGACCAGATATTGGGTGAAAAATTCAGATTAAAGAGGACCTTTTGGTGGGTACCCTATGACCCAAATGGCTTTATCAATGCAATAAAAATAAAATATAGTCTATCAGCCTATGAACATTGCAAGATTCCTGAAATAGAACAATTTGCCAACCAGGATGAGCGGGTAGAAGGCACACTAATTGAACAGCTCACTGAGGAAGAGAAAATGGAACAAAATATGAAAAATATTGAAAAGACTCTTGACCTAGATTCTTTTGGGCAGGTGTCATTCAAAGTGCCACAACAAACTGGAGAAGGCACATCAACTGCTGGAACTTCAAAACAACCAGCCCAAGAAAACACTACACCGATTGCTAGAACATCAAAGGGTAGAGAGGTGGTGGATACATAGCAGCACACAATGGCAGATCAGCCTGCCACAACAAAGGAACGGGTTCAAGGTCAAGCCCCTTCACTAGACAGAGGCAATAGAGGTACCAACACTACAAACTCCTGTCAATGAAGAAAGGAACAAGAAAAGGGATAGAGAAGAGACCACACCTGCAAGTGGATCGACAGAGCAGCCAGAGGCCAAAAGGCAAAGAGTAGATCCTCTACCTGAAGAGGAGATTATTGAATAAATCACAGAAAGGCCAAGAGAGGAGAGGGCAACCAGCCAACAGACATCCACCAGCTCTCACATACAAGAAATGGAGAGGCAGCATGGTATGGAAGTTTCCTCCTCAAGGCTGAAAAGTAAGCAACGATCTGATATTAAAAGAACATTCATGGACATTAAGGCCCAGAATGAGCCATTGAGACTGCATCTTTATGATCAATTTCTTAGAATGACACCCTCCAAATAGAAAAGACTAATGGTAGCATATGACATTAAGGAGGAAAAAATGATCTTAAGTCATTTCAAGCCTATAGTCCAGCAACCACAGACAACTGCTGACTACATAAGAACAAATCTAGAGGTCTTCGCCAAAGACATACACCCAATGGACCAAATTGAGCTGCACAAACAAACGGGTGAAATGGTCTATGCTACATTGGCAGATAAGGCAATAATGGCCCACCAATTGAAGGAGTCATCAAGCAATACATCTGCCCAATTGGATTTGGAAAATATATCTTCCTTGGCTAAAGACAATAGAATAAAGAACTTGGAAAAGATAATTATTGAGCTGGGACATGACCCCAAGGATGCCAAGGGCATCAAAGCATTAATAAAGAAAAAGGAAGAAGATATTGCTGCACCTAGGAAGCAATTGAAGCTGCCTATTACTATGCACCCACAAACTACAGAACTTGCACAAGAAAAGGCAGAAGAAGACATGATGGATTTGCTAATAAAGATGAATCAAAGGCTAACTGAAATGGAGCAAGAATTAGAGAAAGCATTGCAAGCCAAGCAAGGAGAGTCGACCTCCCAGCCACCTGAAACAGCTCCAACAATTACCATTGCCCTTCCCACAGTTGCAACAACAATCCCTCCCACTGTCCCAGCATCAACAACAGGTACATCAGCCACAGATGCTTTAGCGGTAGCAGCAACAACAGGACCAGATACCAGCATGAGCATGGAAGAATTGATGAAAGCAGTAAAAGAGCTAGAAGTCCAAATGTCAGAGCTTAAAGAGGCCAAAGAAAGGTTGGCCAAGCTAGAGGTAAGCTATAGCAAATCTAAGATAACAGTGGCAGAGAAAACCAGAGAGGTAAAGTCCTTGGAGAATAAGGTGAAATCCTTGGAGAAAGATCTCACCCTTCATAAACCTCTAGCAGAAATTAAAACAATTTTGTGGACCAAAATTGGCTAGTCTATCACTGATCAATGGCAATCAATTCAGATGATCCATGAGCAAATTGAATTGATAGAAAAGGCCCAAGTAGAGATTCAAAAGGCCAGAGCATCATTGGGAAACATGCCCGAGCAGGCCAATAGACTAATTCATTTTTTGAACACTCACACCAGGGAACAACTAGCAGCTCTGGAGATCAGGGACAGAAAAAGCACTATTTTGACAGTGAAAAAGGTGCTAACCATGAGGAATTTTATACAGAATATGGAAAGAAAGTGCCAAGAAATGCAGATGGAAATAAATGCCTTTACAAATAATTTTACAGTCTTGTAGCAGAAGGGTCTACCCAGTTTGTTAACCAACAATCAAAGACTGTTGACACATGAACAATATGCTCACAGGGTAAATACATATGTTGCCAATCAGATCACATCATCATCAAGCACTTCAGAAAACATAGGACCTCCCTCTGGACAGAGCTTATATGACAAGTTGGAAAATCTGTTCTATATCGAACATGAAATAAATCATCTTTTTGCAGTCCAGCCCAACTTCTACAGGAATATTGAAGCTGATGAAACATTGATAAAAATACAAAGACACCAGTTGCCAACAGACCAATGGTGGCAGAGCATGTTGGAGGTCTTACCAAGGTAGTTCTAATTTTTCTTTGTCATCTGCATTTACTCCAATGTCAAGACACGTGGCACATATCATAAAGGTGAAGACAACAGAGAAAGGGAGTCAAGCTGGGACTATAACGCATTAAAGCAGAATCAAGCACAGATGAAAGAGCCAGGACAACAACGCAAGAACGCAGAATAAAGGGACAGCTACCAGCCAACTCACTCAGTTCAAAAAGTCAAATATCTCTGACCAACTGAACAACCAGCACACCAATATTTACTTCTGCATTCATTTCTTTAATTTACTTCTCCTGTAAAGTAGATGAATGAAGTTATTGCGGGATATTTTTCCATAAGATATTTTGTAACTCCTTTTATGTATAAATACCTCCCCGTGAGATGTATTCGGGGTTGGTGATATCTCTTTTGGACTGCGCTGTAACTCTGAGAATTTTTTAATAGAAAGGTTGTTGAAGTTCAGTGTTGCTGCACCGTCTGAATGTGAATTTGATGTTCTGGGTCCTGCTACAGAATTCTTGTGTTTTTCTATGGATCAATAAGTTATTCTAACCTATGTTTTATATTCTATGTGTTTGCAAATTTCATATGTGTTTTATAATCTTAGTAATGGAGAACAAGAATAACCCAGAATTTGTTTAAATACACTCTGTGTTCAATCTCTATTATTACTTATGTTTTCTTTAGAGTTAGCATAAACAGGAATTCTTAGCTGCTCCTGTTTCCACTAATTCTTTCACTTTGAATATTAATAAGGAATTATTCACTGCTCCTTGATAATACTCATGCATTTTCCCTCTGCCAACATGATGATGGATTCTTAACTGCCCCTCACCCACTGGATTTCATTCCATCTATTTCCAGATCATAAGATTGCTCCAAGATTGATTAGCTTGCTCTGTAGTATCACCTATGGTCAAAGAAATCATATTCAGCTGTTCAACCTCATAGACTCCATTAGCCCATTGGAATAAACTATTAATACTTGCATCCTAGATCTGTTCAAGATCACCATCCAACAAACTTAAAACAAAACCCTGTACATCATAACTAGCCTAAAATACCTCAAACAAAGCTAAATCATAAAGAGAGCCCCCTCTCTGCATGCAAATTGGCTAGAATCTGTGTTCAAAAGATTGGTCTGTGGTTACCTCGCCCGTATTCCCCTCCTGGGGAACAACCTGAGTGATAACATCATTAGCGACTCCACTGGGGACCTGAATGATAGTTTGTTACTGCTGTCTAGTTTCTAAAAATTACAGATGGAGTCTGAAGTTAGCCAGTTAGCCTTTGAAACTGTTTCTGCTATGCAATCACAGGAATAAATAAAAGCTATTTCAGTCTATCTCCAGCCTAGTTTTTAGGCTTTAAACAGCTGTCTCAAAGATTTGATTAGTTTCCTTTTTTCAAACATACCTGAAGGAAGGCCCAACGCCTTCTATATTTCAAAAGCTCCCTTCAAAATATTTTCAAAACTTGTATCCTTCAAATATTTCCAGAAAATACCAAAAAATCTACTTCTAGAAGCTGGCTCCAAAGAAGAAAACTCGTTACACTAGGTCAAACCCAGACCCAAATCCCCCACTTATTTTTGACAATCCCAATTTAATCCCTAAGAGCCTTAGAAAACCTAAAAATCAAGAGAGTTCTGTTGATTCAAATCCTGAAACACTTCAGCAGAAACCTATCCAAACTCAACTTACTGCTGGAAAATCACAAGCCCTTTCTCCTATCATTGTTGCTTCTCCTAGTTCACCATTATTCCTCCAAACCATCTCTTCTACCCCCCCATATACAATGCATATTTCAACTGTAATCCTTGCTCTTCCAGCTGTAACATTTATCCCTGTAAATATGGAAAACCGATATGCTCCCTTGCAATTACCTGCAAATCCAGGGGCTATGCCTCAGGATTACCAAAGCAAAATCACCTATTTTGATGGTGCTGGTACCTACACAGTACAACAACATACAAAGAAAATGATAGACTATTTTGAGAATTATGAAATTGATGATGATGATGTCAGGATGAAGATCTTTGTCCAAAGTTTAACTGGCGATGTCAGGGCCTAGTTTAGGGCACTCCCTGCAAATACAATTGCTAATCCTGAAGCCCTTTATCAAAATTTCTTGAACAGATGGGAAAAGAAGAAGGATCCATTACATATCCTATCAGAATATGATAGCTTGAAAAGAGGCCCACAAGAAACTGTTCAAGATTACTGTGCCAGATTTAATAATGTGTACATTGCTATTCCTCCTAATCTTAGACCACCACCAGACTTGGCCTTGATCAAATTCCCTGATGGATTTGACTTGGACATGGCTTACCAGCTCAAAGAAAGAGCTCCTCCAAGCTTAGAAGACATGCAAAGCATAGCTGTCAATGTAGAAGCTAATCTGATTTCTAAACGAAACCGGGCCAGATCTGAGAGAAGAACAACTTTTAAGGAATCGCCTTCTGCGTTTGAACAAAAATTAGATGCGATTATTAAAGGTATGGATAGACTTGGGGATAGAGTTGAAACTATTGAGAGGAAATCATCATGGGATGGCCAATCAAGTAATGTTGGGAGGAATCCAAACTTTAGGAAAAACCCGAATTCTAACACTGGGAAAGCTGGTCCTGACCAAAACATCAGACCGCCATTCCAAGAAAACTATGCTGAGGCTTCAACATCTAGTGAACCAATGGAAGATACTCAAATCAATTTGATGGGTCTCAATAGTGGACAACAAATTTTCCTAACTCAAGAAGATCAAGAGGCTCATACTCTTGGTCAGTTTCAAATGCAATTAGGGGAATCCTTTGATTTCAAGGAAGGATATGACACAGCTGTATATGAAGTCCACAAACAATATAACTTGAGAAGTAGAAGAATAGATATCCCTGATGATCCCAAGCAGAAAGTAATCAAACAACCTACTAAAACCAAACTCAAGGATTCTCATATACAAACTACTCCTGAACCAATTTCAAATTCAAATACTCTAATCATTGAAGATGTTTCAGCCAAACAAAAATCAGACCAGCACCATCCACCTATTTTTCCTCTTGAAGAAATCATAGAGGAACCTTTAGAAAATGGTGTAAAAATGACTTCAGCACATAATAAAATTCCAATGAAAGAATCAGACACAGAAAGCCCAGTTGAAAAGGATAACCTTGCTGCCTGAAATGTTAAAACACAAATAGAAAAACCCTTCAATTTGGAGACCGAAATAAGCAAGTTAAAAATAGCCATTCCACTGTCTGAATTGGCTAGGCACGAAGTTTTTAGGGAACAAATCAGTAGATCGCTACAAATTCCAGAAAACAGAGATGCAGTGAGTGTCCTTGATGACCAACGAGAACTTATATTTGGACCTGAAGTAAATGGAAAGTCTATAGATGGAGGATTTCCTCCTTTCTATGTTAGCTTAAATATTCATGATAAGATACTCACAATGCAATGTTTGATTCTGGGGCCTCTCACAACTTAATGCCCAAATCAGTGATGGAAAAATTCGAACTAGACATAACCCGACCATACAAAGATCTATTCTCATTTGATTCTAGCCAAGTTAGATGCCTAGGATTGATTAAAGATCTGTGTGTATCACTGGTCCAATACCCTGCCAAGACAATTCTAATGGATGTAGTAGTGGCTGATATCCCACCCAAATATGGAATGCTATTATCTAGATCTTGGGGTGCCAAGCTTCAGGGTTCTTTATAGCTTGACATGTCCTATGCCACCATCTCAGTCATTGGCCAGCCAAAGAGATTATATAGGGAATCTTTGATGAAGTATGTGGTTAGTAGCCAAGAAAAACCCCAAAACTTTCCTATTTATTCTATGCATTCAGACATGGATTCTTTCATCTTGTACAACACTGAGATTTCCCCCCCATCTGATGTCAAAATTTTGATCTTAGGCCAAGATGAACTCCTAAATGAGAAATCCACTATTCAAATCCAAGAAGTCTCAGAGAACAATAAATTGACAGTCACACAAGAGGAATCCCATGAGACTGAAAATTCAAACCTGCCTACTAAACAAATCTTGAAAACTTCTGATAATAGTTCTAAACAAGAAATCCTATGGTATTTGGAATTTGATGGATCTGTCAATAAGTTGGGAGCAGGGGAAGGCATTTGGATACACAATATGCAAAATGATCATGCTGAAGGACATGCATATCGGTTAAATTTTAGGTGCACCAACAACATGGCCGAATATGAAGCCCTTCTGCTTGGGCTCAAAGTGATCAAAAGCCTAGAGGCGGATAGGATATCAGTTTTAGGTGATTCTGATTTGATAATTCAACAAATGAAAGGAAAATTTATCACAAATGACATTAGATTAAGATCATACATAGGTGCAACAATTGAAATATTCAACACCTTTTTAGAATCTCAGCTCACCAAAATTCCAAGGAATCAAAATCTACATGCTCACAGTCTAGCAACTTTTGCCAGTACTTGTAAATTGCCATTTAAGCAAAATCACCGATTCTCAGCTGAGATTAAACATAGGCCAGCTGTACCTGACAATGTCAAAAATTGGCAAGTATTTGACAGTGACATTCAAATCAATAATTTCCCGACCCTCAAAGAAGAGTTCTCCAACACAAAAATAGATACAAGCACCATAAGTGAAAATGATCAAATGGACACAATTAAGACACATATTTATGCTAAAACAGCAAACCAAATTCTACATCCAACAAAGTTTGCTAAAACAAATTTATAGGAACTTGGAGAAACAGAATGTAATGATGCTATTGGAGCAGAATGTGAGGTGATTGATTTGAAGGATAATTTTTTACCTACAGGCCTGACCCCTCTAGAGGACATTTTTGACTCAAATGACATTTCTAGGAAACCTAAAATACAGCCATTAAACGCAGAAATTGAGGACTGTAATATTGGAACTGCTGAGAATACCAAAATGATAAAATTGTCCAAAACCCTGTCTCCTGACCAAAAAATGAAGTATATTGAACTGTTCAAAGAATTTCAAGATGTTTTTGCATGGAGTTATGAGGACCTAAAGTCCTATGATACATATGTTATCCAACACACCATACCTCTCAAGGAAAACCAAAAACCTTTCAAACATAAACTTAGGAGGGTCAAGCCTGTGCTCCTCCCTCTGATAGAGAAAGAAGGTAAGAGAATGTATGAAGCTGGAATTATTGCACCCATCAGATTCTCAGAATGGGTTTCAAATTTGGTGCCCACTAGAAAGAAAACAGGAGAGATTAGGCTGTGTGTCGATTTGAGAAATTTGAATAAAGTCTCTTTAAAGGATAATTACCCCTTACCCAAAATGGATCACATTCTACAAAGGGTAGTGGGTGCTTCAAGGATCTCACTATTAGATGGATTCTCAGGTTTCAATCAGATCCTAATGCACCCTGATGATCAAAACAAAACTGCCTTCACAACCCCTTGGGGAACCTTCAAATATGTAAAAATACCATTTGGACTCAAGAACACAGGAGCAAAATTTCAAAGAGCCATGGATATAGCTTTTGCTAAAGAAATCCATGATTTTCTAGTCATTTACCTAGATGACCTTACAACATTCTCCAAATCAGATCAAGAACACTTATATCACCTCAAACAAGTATTTCTAATTTGCAGGAAATATGGCATATCATTAAATCCAAAGAAATCATTGTTTGGCCTAGAAGAAGGAAAATTATTGGGCCATATCATCTCCAAAGAAGGCATTAGAATTGATCCGGACAGAATACAAGCTATTCTGCAAGTTCCTCACCCTAGAAACATCAAAGAACTATAAGTTTTTTTGGGGAAGATCAATTTTCTAAGAAGATTCATACCAAATCTAACCGAGCTGATAAGATTGTTGAACAACATGCTAAAAAAGGATTCCAAGGTCAAGTGGACAATAGAAGCTAAACAAGCCTTTGAAGAAATCAAAAAATCTTTGACTCAAACACCAGCCTTACAAGCCCGAATTTTGACAAAGACTTTATCATATTCTCATTTGCATCAAAACATACAATTGCTGTTGTTTTGCTTCAAAAAGATAACCAGGGATGTGAAAAACCCATAGCCTTTTTTAGCAAGGCACTTAGAGATGCTCCACTCAAATATCAAATCATGGAGAAATAAGGATATGCACTTGTGAAAGCCATTAAGGACTTTAGAGTTTACATCTTATACTCTCATGTGATTGTTTATCCCAACAATGTTGTTAAAGACATCCTAACCCAAGAGGGAATTGAAGGCAAACGGGGCAAATGGATAGCTACCATACTAGAACATGACATTGAAATAAAACCAACCAAGCTGATAAAAGGACAAGGATTAGCCAAACTTATGACTAAAACCAACTTTCAAGCACTTGACATAAATCAACTGGATAATGAGCAGGAGATGACGACTCCACAGATCAATCAAGCCTTTTTACAATCACCCTGGTATGCTGACATATGTTTTGTATTATTAAACCTGCAAGCTCCTCCAGGATTATCCAAAACTAAGAAAAGATTTTTGAAAATGCAAGCTTCTAAATTATGTGTTTTATATCATGCTCTCTTTTGGAAAAATCATGAAGGTGTTTTATTAAATTGTCTAATCAAAGAAGAAACTGACAAAGTACTTAAAGAGTTTCATGCAGGAGATTGTGGTGGACATTTATATTGGAAATCAACTGCTGATAAAATCCTAAGGGCTGGATTTTATTGGCCCACCCTGTTTGCTGATGTAAAGAAATATGTAACTTCTTGCCACAAATGTCAAATCTTTGAAGGCAAGAAGAAGTTGCTGCCTCTATCCCTCAAGCCCATTTCCACTAAAAGACCATTTCAACAATGGGGTTTAGACTTCATTGGAGAAATCCACCCTTCATCCTTTGGCCAACACAAATGGATCCTTACTGCCACAGACTACTTTACCAAGTGGATAGAAGCCATTCCTTGTAGGCAAGTCAATGACTCAGTAATCATGCAATTTTTAGAGACTAACA
Organism: Pinus taeda; assembly: GCA_000404065.3. Taxonomy (NCBI): domain Eukaryota; kingdom Viridiplantae; phylum Streptophyta; class Pinopsida; order Pinales; family Pinaceae; genus Pinus; species Pinus taeda. The sequence continues at coordinate 93,494 of APFE030966261.1, read as the reverse complement.
TCTTGTATAGGTTTGGCTGTCCTGAGAAGATTATAACAGACAATGCTGCTGCTTTTAAGTCCAAGAAAATGATCAGTTTTTTCCATAAATACCACATTACTTTAGGTCATTCCCCATCCTATTACCCTCATGGTAATGGTCTAGCTGAATCCTCCAATAAAAGCCTGATCAACATCATTAAGAAAGTCTTGGAGGAGAATAAGAAAAACTGGCATAAAAAGCTTGTCAATGCACTATGGGCAGATAGAATGACTACTAAGAGATCCATTGGCACAAGTCCCTATGAGCTGGTTTATGGTATGGAGGCAGTATTCCCTTCTTCTTTGGGAATCCCAGTGATAAAGTTGCTGCAAGAAATATAGGCAGAACCTAATGATATTCAGAAAAGGATTAATCAAACAATTCATTTGCAACAAACTAGAGAGGAGGTCTATCAAAGAGCTCAGGTCCTACAAGAGAAACTTAAAAAGATCTTTGATAAAAGGACCAAAGCAGAGGATTTCTACATTGGAGAAAAAGTTTTGAAGTGGGATTCCAGAAGAGAAGATAGGGGAAAACATGGAAAATTTGATTGCCTGTGGAAGGGACCTTATACTATTCAGGCAACACAAGGAAACAACACCTACTTTTTGAAAAACCTGGATAATTCAGAGGCAGATGATGGGCCAGTAAATGGCCGAATGCTGAAGCACTATTTTGATCCAGTTTGTTGAAAATATTAGCATTGTAATTTGTACATAAGAGTGTTTACTTTTTGCAATATATTACAACAATAAGATAGAAAGGAATATGCAGCAAAATTTGAGGAAAAGTCAAGGAACTGCCCCACCTTTTTTGTCTCACCTTTTAGTCCATCAGAAATTGAAAAAAGGACACTTGGGAACTGTAAATATGAGAACAAAAAGTATCCAAAACAGAAATGCAAATAGCTTAATAAGATCATCACGAGATAGGCATATTCTACAAGGTACTGTGTACAGTTTAGCTACAACAAAGGAAAATTTCAGAATGCAGCAGGAGGTGTACATAAGGCTATCTGACCTGCTGTTCTTGACTTTTCACCAGGAAAAGCCCTCCCCAAGTGGAGCCACTGTTAGGTTCCTATACCAACAGGTTTCATTTTTCATGATTGACTGGAGAAGTGCCAAATATGTTCATCCTTTCCATGCTGCAAAGGTTCCATATTTTGAAGAATTTCACTATGTACAGTTGCTTGACTCTTATCATAGTTCATGAATGGCCAAACAACTTAATCTTGGCCAGGCTCATATTTCAATTTACTTGTCTTAGAATAGAGAATAAAGATATGTCCAAACAGTTCAAACTTGGCAGATGAGTAGATAGGTAGAGAAGCAAAGGAGCTCAACTGCTTAATCTGGGCCCTTGGAAGAGATAAGGGTAGATTTAGATAGGAGGGCAGCTAAAAGAAAAGAAGAGAACCAGGGTTTGCTAGTTCAAATGCACCCAAGGAAAATGAAGAAAAGATGTTAGGTATAATAGGATGAGTAAGTAGTTTTGATGTTGCAGAAGCAGTAGCATCAGTGATTTATTTACTCAAATATAATTCATCTTTTATGGATATTATAAATGCCATGGAAAGGTGTGGTGACAAATCAGATGTTGCATGTCTAACTTCCCCTCATTCCCCTCACAGCAATTACTTACTAACATTCCCCCAGGATATTGAGATCCGCTCAAAGTCCCTAGACCACTCCATCTCAGGTGAAAGTTTCAGCAAAGTAATGTTTTCTCCATGAGCCAAGAAGCCGCATTTCTTGTGTAAAATCTGTCTCCTTGTGATCCTCCCTATAGCCTAAGTTTTCACTTTTCAAACTTAGTGCTTTGCTTAAAACATCATACCTTTCATATTAACATTCTAACCTTATTATATAGTTCCTATATAAATTTTCCCTGCCCTTATTATATAAAATACACAAAAAATCCCTAAAAAATCTAAATATCCCGACCCCTGGCAATTATAGCCATATTTCAACTTTTTGTTGGGAGTTATTGGTCCAACCGGGGCCAATAACAACCCTCCACGCGCTCCATCGGGGTTTGTTCAACATTTGGTTAAAGAAATAACCAAATCCGCTGACATAAGCCATATAAACCCCGCTAACCAAAGTTTTATACCCCGCGAACATTACAAAACGTAAAAAATTAACGTGGGACCTGTGCCATAGCCGCCCGTCAACTTCGTTCACCGCCAACCATCTGATCATCGTGCACAAATCCAATGGTTGTCGGGGATATCGGAACCCCTCCGATCACCGAATGATAGCGTCTAGGGGATGGGCGGTATTTCCGTTGCACAGAGGACAGGTGTCGGCTTCCTAGCGTGATCGGAGGCCCCCCCTTCAATACCACCCTGGCCCAAAGGCGGTGCGGGGAATACTGCTTACCGCCCCCAATGAACCCTGGTGACATCATCCTGTGACGTCACCTCCACGTCAGTGCCATGTCACCTGCTTACGTCACCACCTCACCTCCGTGTCACCCGCCACGTCATCCAACACATCATCTTCCGTACCTCGCTACACGACAAAAAATTACGTCATGCTGATGTCATCTGACAGAAACACGCCAAAGCCCACCAAAGTCAAAATTTTTGTTAAAAAGAGGTAAAAGCGTCGTTTTCACCGATTTCTGTTTGTCTCCTCCGCGTGACTCATGCATGCCGATTTGCATCCAAGAGAAGTCATTCGACCACCTAGTCCACCACCCAGCAAATTTACTCCGCAGCTTGGCCCCTCATCTCGGTTTGCCACCTGCAAATCGTACATTTCATCGTTGAAACATGTATTTACATCAAATTTCTCTCCCGAGCCCTATTCTTACCAAAAATCCTCCCACTGAGCTAAATTCAAGCTCGTTCCCGCTTGCAAATTCTCTGACAAACCCAAAAAACTGCCTTATTACCTATTATTGTTGACCATTTTGCCAAGGAATCCCGCAAACTCCGTTTCCCCATGTAAATTCTGCCCATTGAGCTAAATATAAACCAATATCACGGTGTAATTCCCGCAGAAAAGTCCATTGAGCTGTGGTTTTGATTATTTTTCCCACATAAACCCGAATTACAGTTTCAAAATCATAAACAGTTGAACAATGGAGGCTCCAGTAGCCCTCAACATAGCCCCTCTCAATGCACCTCACAAGGAATTGGAATGGTTGCCATTAGCTAATAGAGATTATCAAATCCAGGACTTAGTTGGTGACAGAAACCATCTCCAACCATTCTGTGAACTCAGGAACAGTTACCTTAGCAAAAATGATTTCTATGGGATATGGGAATCAAATTTACCCATGTACTACCTCCCCTCTGTCAATGTTTTCCTTGAGATAATTCACCTCTGCTGTGAAAACTATGAACCAACCCAAAGGGCAGACAAAACTCCATCTGGAACTACCCTCTTTCATATAAATCCTGACTCCATAAATCAAATGTTAAACTTCAAACCAACTCAGCTTATGTTTCCTCTTACTATGAAATTCTTGCTTGATGAAGGTCCCAAACTCCCCAGGTCAGAGATAGCTCGAATTGCCCAAGTATTTATGAAACCAAATTTCCAGCCTACAGAGCCACCCCCTTTTCACTATGCATATTTCAATGAAGTGGGTAAATTACTTGTTGATATGATATCTTATATCCTAAGGTTCAAGACAAGTGAATATATTGATGAAACTACACTAGTCTTATTATCCATATTCAGTCCAGGGCAGCCCCCTGTTGTCAAATACAACTATGCTAAATTCATTGCCAACAAGATCCATGACCAGCTCTTGAATCTAGATAGGGAGGGAGTCTTCAAGTAGTCATTCTACATCTATCATCTACTCCTCTATTATCAGCCAGACAGTTTCCAATTTCCCATTAGAAAATTGGACTCTAAAGGAGAAAAGAGGTCTGTGATTTTTTGGACCTCAGTCTTTCATGAAGTCCACAACTCTCCTTACTCTTACTGTGAGTTTATTGACATGTTTGTCTATCTAGCCTCTTATCTGCTGATGAGGGCTCCTCTTCCTGGATTATCTTATGATATGCAGAAAATATTACAGCTCTCCAAAAGATACAAAATAGGTGACTGGTACTTATACCAGAATCACACTGAGATTAGGATATATGGCTGTGAGATGTGCCCCTACAAGCTGCCAAAATATGTGCCAATGAGACTGTTTGCCTTGGAATATTTTAGGCAATTCATCAATTCAGAATTTACTCATTTTCATAGTGCCAAGAAAAAGGCTCAATTGAAATTGAGAGACCAGTTAGGCCCCTAAATCATGAACAAAAAAGAAGGATGGCAAGAGGCCGACCAGATATTGGGTGAAAAATTCAGATTAAAGAGGAGCTTTTGGTGGGTACCCTATGATCCTAATGGCTTTATCAATGCAAGAAAAATAAAATATAGGCTGTTAGCCTATGAACATTGCAAGATTCCTGAAATAGAACAATTTGCCAACCAGGATGAGTGGGTAGAAGGCACAGTAATTGAACAACTCACTAAGGAAGAGAAAATGGAACAAAATATGAAAAATCTTGAAAAGACTCTTGACCTAGATTCTTTTGGGCAGGTGTCATTCAAAGTGCCACAGCAAACTGGAGAAGGCACATCAACTGCTGGAACTTCACAGCAACCAGCCCAAGAAAACACTACACCAACTGCTAGAACATCAAAGGGTAAAGAGGTGGTGGATACAGAGCAGCACACAATGGCAGATCAGCCTGCCACAACAAAGGAACAGGTTCAAGGGCAAGCCCCTTCACTACAGATAGAGGCACCAAAGGTACCAACACTACAGACTCCTATCAATGAAGAAAGGAACAAGAAAAGGGACAGAGAAGAGACCACACCTGCAATTGGATCGACAGAGCAGCCAGAGGCCAAAAGGCAAAGAGTAGATCCTCTACCTGAAGAGGAGATATTGAATAAATCACAGAAAGCCCAAGAGAGGAGAGGGCAACCAGTGAACAGACATCCACCAGCTCTCACAAACAAGAAATGGAGAGGCAGCATGGTATGGAAGTTTCCTCCTCAAGGCTGCAAAGTAAGCAACAATATGATATTAAAAGAACATTCATGGACATTGAGGCCCAGAATGAGCCATTGAGACTGCAGCTTTATGATCAATTTCTTAGAATGACACCCTCCAAACAGCAAAGACTAATGGCATCATATGACATTAAGGAGCAAAAATGATCTTAAGTCATTTCAAGCCTAAATTCCAGCAACCACAGACAACTGCTGACTACATAAGAACAAGTCTAGAGGTCCTCGCCAAAGACATACACCCAATGGATCAAATTGAGCTACACAAACAAACGGGTGAAATGGTCTATGCTACATTGGCAGACAAGGCAATACTAGCCCACCAATTGAAGGAGTCATTAAGCAATAAATCTACCCAATTGGATTTGGAAAAGATATCTTCCTTGGCTAAATACAATAGAATAAATACCTTGGAAGAGATAATTATTGAGTTGGGACATGACCCCAAGGATGCCAAGGGCATCAAAGCACTGATAAAGAAAAAGGAAGAAGATATTGCTGCACTTGCAATTGAAGCTGCCGTTTACTATGCACCCACAAAATACAGAACTTGCACAAGAAAAGGCAGAAGAAGACATGATGGATTTGTTAATAAAGATGAATCAAAGGCTAACTGAAATGGAGCAAGAATTGGAGAAAGCATTGCAAGCCAAGCAGAGAGAGTCGACCTCCCAGCCTGTTAAAATTGGCAAACATGGCAAAACTTCATGTGGGTCATCTTATTCATGGCTAATAATATTTTTATTAGATTCCTCTCGTCGAGAGGTGTAGGATTGATATAAAGTTCATTCGATTCCGATAAGTATTCATGGAGATATGAATTTATTTTGATTATGGAATTATTATCAAGCCGACCTACAACTCATGTAGGCTCAGAAGCCCAACAGTCACATCTATTCAAACACCAACGTTGTGTATAAATATAACAGGACTTTTCCTCATTTTCTCACACACTTTTCATCAGATCTCTCTCTCTCTACTGCACAGAAATGAGTCACTTCTCTATTGCACAAAAATGGGTCTCTCTCTCACACATGTGAAGCCGGAAGCTATTGTACCTTGAAGCTGCAACTGCAGAAGTAAAGATTGACCTATGTGGCCTAGAAGATCTCCTCTTTGGAACTATGCTGTAGGTTCATCTGAACCTCCTCTGAAATCTGCAACTTTTGGTGGTGGAATGAAGTCAATCCGACGAACGGTTTGCAAGATATCGACTGCCCTAGTTTGAAGCCGGAAACTGTTGAAACTGAAGCTGCAACTGCAGAAGTAAAGATTGAACTACGTGGCCTAGAATATCTCCTCTTTGGAACTACATTGTAGGTTCATCTGAACCTCCTTTGAAAGCCACAACTTTTGGTGGTGGAATGAAATCAATCCGACGAACAGTTTGCAAGATATAGAATGCCCTAGTTTGAAGCCGGAAATTGCTGAAACTGAAGCTGCAACTGTAGAAGTAAATATTGACCTGTGTGGCCTAGAAGATATCCTCTTTGGAACTATGTTGTAGGTTCATCTGAACCTCATCTGAAAGCCACAACTTTTTGTGGTGGAATGAGGTCAATCCTACGAACGGTTTGCAAGATATAGACTGCCTTAGTTTGAAGCTGGAAACTGCTGGAACTGAAGCTGCAACTACAGAAGTAAAGATTGACCTTCATGGCCTAGAACATCTCCCCATCTAAGCTATGATATAGGTTCATCTGAACCCCCTCTAGAAGCTGCAACTTTTGGTGGTGGAATGAAGTCAATCCGACGGTCGGTTTGTGAGATATCGTCTACCCTAGTTTGATAATGAAGTTGCTAATGCTGATGCTGTTGATCTAGGGTTTGCTACTGCTGATATGAATCAGATTTATTGTACTATTTCTCTCTGCTGAATTATTGAAGATAAAAGAAGATTTGATCAAAGGGTTTCCCCACACATTGTGGGGTTTGTCCCTGGCTAGCCGCCACATCTTGTGTCTCTTGTCTTGGCTTGGTTTCTGTCGATCGTTTAAATGTTCTATATGCTCTTTACTTTATGTACATGTGATTGCTAATATGTGGAATATAATAAGAAAAAGAAGTAAATTGTTATAAGCATAAAACATACGATAACTTAACATGGTATCAGAGCTGAGGTGAAGACAAAGCCTGAGCAAGAGCAAGAGCAATCATCGAAGAGAAGACTGGCAAGGCTATCCTAAAAGAACTATGGGGTCCTCAACACTCTTTTCTGCCGAAGACAAGCTCCGTGAGAAAGCTGACTATCATGGATGGAAGATGTCTATCGATCTAACCCTGGAGGATCAAGGAGTGTTGGGTTACGTGAGAGGCAATATTGTTGAGCCTCCATCAAATGCACCTTGTGCTGCCAGGAACAAATGGAAGAACAGAGAAATTAAAGCGAAGAAGATTATCCGGGAAATTAAAGCGCTTGGTGGCCTACATCTCTGATCTAGACACCTCCAAGGAAATCTACAATAGACTGATGAGTTTATTTAAAGTTAATGATGCAAATCAAGTTTTGTTTCTTAGAAATAAGTTGAGGGAAATCAAGAAGGGTAAAGATGAGAGTATGCAAGCATACTTCTTAAGAATCACCGAGATCAGGAACGATCTCCTACCTATTGGGGAAACTATTATTGATAGAGAAATGGCACTCACGACTCTTGGAGGATTACCATCCGAATGGTACGTGTTCAAGACTACTCTTCTGAACAATAATGTAATTCCTGGTTTCAAGGAATTAATGCCTAGATGCATTCAAGAAAAAACAAGGATAGAAGAGCAAGAAATGCCCATGCCTAAAGGTCCTCCTGTTGCGTTTTCTTCTCATGCTAAGAAAAGAAATAATTCCGGGACTAAATCAAAAGGAAAGGCTGGACCTAAGGGTGGAAGAAAAGGATGATGTTACATCTGCGATAAAGCAGGTCACTATGCAAGGGAGTGCCCTGATAGAAAGGACTCACACTGGGACAATGATTGAAATCCCTCTGATGGCAAATCAAAGGAATGAAAAATTCAACAGCTAAGGTAAGAGGAGAGCTGGGGATCGAGGAAGAGGACAACCATTCAAGAAGGCTAGAAAGTCCAGGATGTATTAAATGCACCTGACGTAAAAAATAACCTAGTGTCTATCTTGGCAATGGAAGACAAAGGATACAAGGTAACCTTTAGCAATGGCAAGGTATGTATATGGAAAATAATGTTAAATATGCCTTTACTCTTGGATTTAGTTTTGATTCATTATATCAGGTTGATGGAAGTTTTCTGGGTGTCATGTCTTGTGACACAACTCTTCAGTCCAAACCTTAGCATCGGAGGTTCGCCCACCTTCATTACAAAGCTCTACCCGATGTAAGACATATGGTAATAGGGATGCCTGAATTCCAAGTAGAGAAAGAAGGTGTATGTCTGGGATGTGCCGAAGGAAAGCTCAAAAGGGGACTATTCCCCTCAAGCCAAAGCAAGACCTCTGATATATTACAGTTGGTTCACTCAGGCATATCTGAGGCTGGCATTAAGAGGGAGACTGCTACACCACATACTCCTGAGCAGAATGGTGTGGCAGGAAGGAATAACCGTACAATTGTGGAAACTATCTCTATGGGTAGATGATGTAACAATGTCTGATGTGGAGGAACCCATGGATCTTATTTATCCACCTGAGCCTCCCTCTTCTAGGAAGAGGCATTCATGGCTTAGGGGGATACTTGATGATGCTGAAGGACATGTTGCACCCCGAGAAACTTTCCGTGAAAGTAAGAAACCTAAAAGGTATCAGGGATACCTAACCATCATGAGCATGATCATACAAAATGAGCCTCCATAATTCTTAGATGCCGTCAAGCATCAAGTATGGAAGGATGCTATGACCAAAGAATATGAGTCTATTATGGAGAATGATGTCTGGGAAGTAGTTCCCAGACCCTAGGACAAGACAATTGTCACTTCTAAATGGATTTACAAGATAAAGCATGCAACAGATGAAAGTACAGAAAAGTATAAGGCTCATTTTGTTGCTCGTGGTTTCTCCTAGAAGGAAGGTACAGACTATGATGTGATATTTGCACCTGTTGTTAGATATACGACCATCCGCTCGATCATAGCCCTTGCGGCTTCATAAGGATGGCACCTACATCAGATGGATGTCAAGACCGCATTCTTGCATGGTTAGATCAAAGAAGAGGTCTACGTGGAGCAACCTGAAGGATTTGAGATTTATGATCGAAAATCTCATGTATGCGGGTTGAAGAAGGCTCTCTATGGGTTGAAGCAAGCACCCCGAGCATGGTATGAGAGGATCGACAGCTACTTGATGAAGCTGGGATTCACTAGGAGTGAAGCCGATCCTAACCTTTACTTAAAGGTTGAAGTTGATAAACCTCTCATACTGGTGTTGTATGTGGATGACCTCTTTCTAATAGGTGCAAACCCTCTCATTCTCAAATGTAAGAGGGAGTTGGCTTTTGAATTTGAAATGGACCTAGGACTGATGCACTATTTCCTAGGACTTGAAGTGTGGCAGAAGCCAGGGGAAACTTTCCTATCTCAAGGAAAATATGTGGTGAAGATATTGGAAAGATTCAGTATGGTGGACTGCAAGCCTGTAAGTACCCCGATGGAGCTTGACTTCAAGAAGTTAAGCGGTAGTGCTGCTGGACATATTTTACAAAATGCTACCGAGTATCGACAACTCGTCGGAGCATTAATGTTCTTAGTGAACCCCTGTCCAGATATATGCTTCGCAGTCAACACGTTAAGTCAACATATGGTTGAACCCCACCACATACATTGGATTGTTGCCAAGAATCTGTTGAGGTATCTTCGTGGCATTATCACTTATGGGTTAAGATACACTGCGGAGGTGTGACACTATTTGGATACACAGATGCTGATTGGTTAGGCAATGTGGAGGACCATAAGAGCACTTCCAGGTGTTGTTTCTCTTTGGGATCTGCTTCAATATCTTGGATGAGCAGGAAGCAGAAGTTGGTGGCCTTGAGCACCGCCGAAGCAGAGTATATTGCTGCCAACATGGCTTCCTGTGAGGCAGTTTGGTTGTGAAAGCTCTTCAGTCAGCTATTTGGATTTACATTGGATACCATGTGATCCTTTGTGACAACCAGAGTGGGATTCGTTGTCAGAGAATCCCGTATTTCATGGTCGCTCCAAGCATATCGATATCAGATACCACTATATTCGAGATATGGTGCAGCGGGGAGCTATAAGGCTCCAACATATTGGTACAGATGAACAAGTCGCCGAAATTCCGACAAAACCCCTTGGGAAAGTAAAATTTTTGACTTTCCGAGAACAACTTGGAGTTGTTCAAAGACCCTCTGGTGAGGGTCATGTATGATGCATTGAGCTCTGGGAGCTCCAGGGTGGTGCGGGGTACTTCTTGGAGCAGCATATAACCACAAGATAATTCACTATCCCCTGATGGTATACATGTACACCCCGTGGTGACATTGTAGCAGGATTGATGTGTTCTCCTGTGAGGCCTGGATTGATGTGTTCTCCATGGCGACTGTAGCAGGATTGATGTGTTCTCCATGGCGATTATAGCAGGATTGATGTGTTCTCCTGTGAGGCTTGGATTGATGTGTTCTCTATGGCGGCTTGGATTGATGTGTTCTCCATGGCGATTGTAGCAGGATTGATGTGTTCTCTTGTGAGGACATGATTGATTAGTTCTCCTGTTGAGGCATCCTACCCATGTAGTCTGGGACTCATGGGAAGTACCTCTCATCTGATCAATGAGCAGAGGAATGAAGTTAGGGACCATAGTAGTACCGATGGACGCATCATTGTATCTACCGTACTCCCTACGCTAGGATGACCTCCATTGATCTGGGATCAATGAT
>APFE030966261.1:38570-80805 GCA_000404065.3 Pinus taeda | reverse complement strand
GAAGATTTGATCAAGGGTTTCCCACACATTGTGGGGTTTGTCCTTGGCTAGCCACCACATCTTGTGTCTCTTGTCTTGGCTTGTTTTCTGTCGATCGTTTAATGTTTTATTTGCACTTTACTTTATCTACATGTGATTGCTAATCTGTGGAATATAATAAGAAAAAGACGTAAACTGTTATAAGCATAGAATTTACCATAACTTAACAAATTGCTTATAAGGAGGACGAAGGCACATCATTGATCATTCTTGTATGCACGAGATGTGTGTGTGAGAGGCTTTCTAGGAGATCGTGTAAGGAGAAGCCTATATGTATCAAGAGAAGGGGATGATTTTTGTTTGTAGGTGTGCCCTAGGATTTAGGAGGATCCTACATAATAGGAGCCCAAATCTACGTTAGGAAATAGGAGACTTCCTATGCAAGAAGATAGGGGCAGAGAAACAACGCAAGCAAGAGGAGATGGATTAGGATTGTATGTAGGGTGTTCAAGCTTAGTTTAAGCAGGGATAAATTTTTTCTTTTTCTTCTTTTTTCTTTTACATGAAATACATATTGATACAAGTACAATTATGAAGATTGAACCTAACTACATTTTCAATAGTAAGAACTTCATCAAAGACAACATCTCCACATTCTATCACCTTCCAAGTGAAAGGATTGTACAAACTATATGCTTTGGAAATTTCATGGAAGGCCATTAGATGTAGCAGTGATGTTTTGGTTCCAATTTTTTTTGCTTTTCTCTAGGAATGGGCCCATGCACTTGATACAAAGATTCTAAATCATGAAATTGAAGGATTGTTTCCATACCATTTCTCATAGGGAGTCATACCTTGAACAACACGAGTAGGTGTCCAATTGTTCCTATGGGATGGACTCACAAGTGCACCGCCTTAGAACTTGAACTCCATTTGTTTAGAGTGAAGCATCCAATGAGCCATCTCCATGAAATTTGAGAAATATATGGAAATCGTTGTTGATATACTCTCCTTCATGATTAGTCTTGAAGCACTCAAATCTTTTTCTTGCTTCAGTTTTCATCTAATGATTTAAATTTTTTGAATTTCCTAAAAGCTTCATCTTTTGAGTAAATGGAATATATCCAAAGAAAGCAGGAGAAAAGTTCATTGAGAATGAGCAAGTACTTAGATCCCATAATAGGAGTGGTCATAGGCCCACAATTATTGAACCAACTCAATAGCTTGAGAGGCTCACTTCACTAAATCTTTGAGAAGGGACTCTCAATGGTTCCCCATTGTACATCCTTCATATATACCACTAGCCAGTTCAATTTGTGGAAGATCTTTTAACCAATGTTATTAGAACTGGATTGGTCATCGAACTGGTAGATCCCCCTGACCGAGAATCGGACCAAAAAACTGGCCAATGAAATATTCAAATTTTAAAGAAAATCACACACACGCACACACACACACAAATATATATATATAAAACAGTGCGAAACACGCATATGGATTTCCAAATGAATTGATTGAATTGATTGAGCAACAATACTCAATAATAATACAGAGATATTTACAAAGATAGAAACATCAGTTTCTATGTAAAGAATCAATTTCATCTAAGAAACTGCTAAAGGAAGAAAATTAGCAACAGCTAAAAGACTGAGCATTAAACTAAAATAGAATTATTCTAATAACCTCCCTTAATGCTCAATCTATTTACAACACCAATAGACCCCCTGAATTTTACAAACTTATCAGGACCAAGAGGCTTGGTGAAGATGTCTGCGGGCTGCTCTGTTGTGAGAACATATCTTAACTGAACGGATCCGTCTTCAACAAGCTGGTGAATGTAGTGGCAATGAGTTTCCACATGTTTTGTTCGTTCATGAAAGACGAGATTTTTGGCAAGTTTGAGCACTCCCTGATTATCACAAAACAAGGAAGTAGGACCCGTCTGGGAAACATGCATATCTGCAAGCATACGTCGAAGCCAAACTGCCTCACATGATGCCTTAATTGCTCCCCGATACTTTGCTTCTGTTGAGGAGAGAGCCACGGCTTGTTGCTTCTTACTAGTCCAGGTGACAACACCAGATCCTAGACTAAACACATACCCAGCTGTAGATTTACGATCATCAATCGAACCGACCCAGTCAGAATCTGTGTAACCACTGAGTATAGGATCAGAACTGCGAGTGTATAGGAGTCCATAATCAGAAGTGCCACGCACATATCGTAGCACACGCTTTGCTGCTAGCCAATGATCAGCTTTAGGAGCTGACATGAAGCGGGAAATGTAGCTCACTGCAAAACTGGTCTCTGGTCTGGTGGCAGTAAGGTAGATGAGACTGCCCACTAATTGCCTGAATAAAGTTTCATCCATAGGGAGAGAGGATGACTGAGCTGAAAGTTTGAGCCCTGGTTCCATAGGAGTCGTGGCTGGTTTGCAATCCTGCATTCTGAACCTGTCCACAAGATTTTTGGCATACTTGGACTGAGAGAGAAATATGCGATGCTCAGTTTGCCAAACTTCAACGCCCAAACAGTAGTGAAGAAGTCCCAAGTCTGTCATATCAAAGGTTCTACATAAGTCTTGTTTGATCCCATGGATCAAATGTGCAGAGCTGCCAGTAATGATAAGGTCATCTACATAGACAACCACAAACATGATATCATCATCAGTATGCTTGATATACAGATTTGCATAAGATGGGCTCCGCTGAAAGCCATGATCTATCAGGTACTGATCAATTTTCATGTACCAAGCCCGAGGAGCTTGTTTCAAACCATAGAGAGCTTTAGCTAATCTACACACTTTCTATTCTTGACCGGCAATCTTAAATCCTGGAGGCTGTGTCATGTAGACTTCTTCCTGTAAGTCACCATTTAGGAAAGCACTTTTTACATCCATTTGATGAACTTTCCATTTAAACTGAGCTGCTAGGGCAAGGACAAGTCGTATGGTACTCATCTTGGCTGTAGGAGCAAAAGTCTCCTCATAGTCAATGCCTTCCTTTTGTGAGAATCCTCGAGCCACAAGACGAGCTTTATACTTGTCTAGAGTTCCATCGGATTTGTATTTCACTTTATATATCCATTTGCAGCTAATGCGTTTTTTTCCTTCAGGAAGATCAGAAAGGGTCCATGTGTGATTTTTCTGAAGACTCTGGAATTCAGCATCCATAGCCTGTTCCCACTCAGATGTACCCTTAGCCTCTGAGTAAGTTTGAGGCTTAAAGATACTGTGTAGATTAGCCATTAGAGCAAAGTTTATTGTAGACTGCTGTTTGCTCTTATGTCTAGAAGTTCGTCCTTCAAGGAGTTCATCATCCCTGAGATCACCAATGGTTTTAGCCCATCATTTTGGCCGAAAAAGAGTAGAGGAACCAATATCAGGAGGAGAAGAAGAAGGTTCAAGAGCAATAGGAGCAGTAAGAGAAGAGTTATTTTCCGGAGGAAGCTCAGGCAGTGTATTATCAAACGCTGATGCTGCATCATCCCTCCCATCAGGCGGACCTACCGGAAGAAGAACACTGTGAGGCTGATCTGTAGAACACTGCTCAGAAGAAGAAGACTGAAAGAATCCTCTGTCTTCATCAAATACCACATCCCGACTGAAGCTAAGACGACCAGTGGCAATATCTATTAGCCTATAGGCCTTGTGATGATCACTGTGCCCTGTCATCATGAGTTTCTGGCTTTTGGAATGCAACTTAGAGCGCTTAGCAGCTGGAATCCAAACATATGCAATTGAGCCAAATACTTTGAGGTGACTGATCTTAGGCTTACGACCAAACCACACCTCTTCGGGAGTCTTCCCTTTAACAGCCTGAGTGGGTGATCTGTTAAGAAGATAAACAACAGTAAATACTGCTTCAGCCCAAAATTTGTTTGGAACACTCTTGTGCTGTAACATGGAGCGAGCCATTTCAACAACCGTGCGGTTGCGGCGTTTAACAACACTGTTCTGCTGAGGAGTGTAGGGTGTAGTGAACTGGCGTTTTATGCCATGAGTATCACAGAAGTTGGAAAAAGCAGAAGAACAAAATTCCCTCCCGTTATCTGTCCTAAGAGTCATGATATTACAGCTAGACTCTTTTTCAACTAAGGTTTTAAACTTCTGAAATATACTAAATGCATCAGATTTATATTTTAGAAAATATACCTACATCTTTCTACTGAAATCATCTACAATAAGCAAAAAATTTAAAATATTTGCAAGCAGTGATAGAAGATGTATTCATAGGACCACAAATATCAACATGAATTAACTGGAGTACCTTAGATGCGCGCCAGGATTCTCCATTCATGAATGAAGACCGATGTTGTTTGCCAGCTTGACAAGCGCCGCATACGCCCAATTGCTGAGTTTGAATATCAGGTAACCCTGACACAAGTCTTTCCCGAGAAAGCTGAGAGAGATACTGCATGTTTAGGTGCCCATATCGCTGATGCCATAGAGTGCTGATAGGAGACACGAGCTGCTAGAGCCACTTCTGGAGAATCACCAGTGTCAAGAAGCCTGTATAAACCATGATCTTCTAGGCCAATAGCAACTGTAAGACTAGTCTCCCTGTCGATAATAGAGCATTTGTGTGCTCTGAACACTACATCAAGCTGAGGAGAGTTCCTCATAATTTGACTGACAGGCAGCAGATTAATTTCCATACCAGGAACATAGTGTACATTCAGGAAGATGAGTGTGCGGCCACCAGACTGGATTTGAACTATACCTCTGCCAACCACTGTGTATTGTTCACCTCCGCCAAATACCACGGAATCACTAAAAGGTGAGAAGTCAATAAACCAGTCACGCCTGTGAGAGAAATGGCGTGATGCACCAGAGTCAATGTACCAGGCAGAAGATGGAACATGATCTGAAGACCTTTTAGTCATAAAGGCATAGAAGGCATAATCTGTCTGCTCAGAATGTTCTGCAACATTTGCTGTCTGATGGAGCCCTCCCTATTTCTTCTATTCAGAAGCAATCCTTTGTCGGCAATCTTTCTTTATGTGGCCAAACTTGTGACAGTAATTACACTGCACATTTTTCTTCCTAGCAGGATCAAAAGGCTGAGAAGAGCCTTTCTGCTGAAAGTACTGAGAGGACTGATATTTGGCTGCAAAAGCATTTTCGGATGTGGCTGATGCTGTACTACTACCAAACTGTTGTTTCCAACGATCCTGCTGCATGAGTTTGGTACACAATTCTGGAAACTTCAGATCAACATTAGTGGAGGTAATGTTGAGTGTTTCTATGAAGTGCTCATAAGATTTTGGTAGACTTTTCAGAGTGATGACTACCATATCTTCTTCCTCCATGGTGCGACCAATGGCTTCGAGCTGATCTCGAATGTCTTCAATCTTGTTGAGATGTTCCTGTAAAAAAATATGTTCGTCCATCATGATGGAGAACAACTGATTTTTGAGAAAGAAAGCTCTGCTCTTGTCAGATGTTTCGTGCAGTTCTTTCAACTGTTGCCAGATCTCAGCAGATGTCTTGCCAGAAGGAATCTGTGGTAACTGATCATCAGCCACAGAGAGTTTGAGAAGCATAACAGCCTCTCGATTTCTATCATCAAACTTATCTTGATCGGTACCAGCTGTACCGGGACGAGTTTCTTTGCTCAAAATGAGCTGATCAAGACGCCTGTATTCAAAGATGATCAACATTCTTTGTTTCCAGATGTTATAATTGTTGCCATTAAAGCGTTGATTGCCTTCTAACATCAGATTGGTGAGGGAGGCCATTTGTATGTTTCTGGAAGACTGATAGAATTCTATTCAGTGGAGTGGTGTAATACTACCCTCAGTAAAGCTACAACAACAAATAAAGGTGAGGAACTGGTTTTCAAACTCCTCAATATGACCTCTGCTACAGTTGGCTTTCACGTCCTTGTAACGGGCCCCAGTCTTTATCTGCGCAGCTATGAATTTGTTCTCTTAGCAGCTCTCACACACATGGAATCAAACCTCTATGTCTGGTATAGCACAAGGATTCGAGCTACTTTACCAGCTGGAAATGGCCATGAATTCAAGTAATAATCTCCACACACGCTTTGAGCCTCTTCTGCTTGAAGTCTCAGTCTGTATCTCTGAAGGAACAAACCGTTAGAATACTCGGACGTCTCCCCGAAATTTACGCTGGCAGACCTGAGTATTGTGCTGACAGTCCTCGGGAGAGGAAATGGTTGACTTTGGGTAGATACTCGGCTTCCTATACGTTGGAAACCACCCTTCAATTAGTCTAGATCTGTAGCAGTCAATAACTATTGGAGTATTTCAATCCTTCAGAGCACAGATTTTACAGTTCTGTCATCATTTTGGAGGTCGATTGGACGGAGCAAAATTTTGGTTGAAAAATATCGGCAGCAGAAGAATCTATAATAGTGAATGTAATTTCTCGGAACAAAGGTTCTGTGCTCGATTAACGGGCCGAGAAAAAAAATGAGATTTCTGGACCGGTTCGTAAATTATGGTTCTTAAATTAGCCGTCCGTTATTGCCCGTGCTTGCTCCGGAAGCCAGCTCGAATACCATAAAATGGTTCCGTTCCCACCCAATGCACGCCAAAATGAATTGCGTATACAGGAATTGCTGAGATTCGAGCCAGTCAGTGCCGCCGTCGATTTACCAAGTGTGAGCTGGTCAGTGCCACCGTCGATTTAAGCCCGAAGTATCCACCCATGCATACCCTGGGCAAACTGAATCGATTCCAACAGAACGAAAGTGGAAAGCGTTGTGAGAGCTATGAGATCGCCTGTGTCATTTCTCAATATTATGACGCTGTCGTTGCTCACGCAGGACGCGTACCCTTTAATATACAACAACGATTTGATAGTTGGGCAACGGAAAAATCCCTAGCGCTACACAGATTGCAGCCACAACTTTTTTTTTTTAAACCAGCTGAAAAATTATTTCGAAGAATCCACTTCTGTATCGAGATAGACGACTATAAGCTTTTATCACAATGAGCAGAGCCGAAGCTAAGACTCAGTGAAGGCTATCTGGCTTACAGAGGGCTCGACCTTAGAAAGGAATGACAGAAAGAACTCAAGAGATTAGGATGCAGGGAGAATAACTTCTCAAGAAATCTCTTTTTCTAGCTCTGATACCATAAAACAGTGCGAAACACGCATATGGATTTCCAAATGAATTGATTGAATTGATTGAGCAACAATACTCAATAATAATACAGAGATATTTACAAAGATAGAAACATCAGTTTCTATGTAAAGAATCAGTTTCATCTAAGAAACTGCTAAAGGAAGAAAATTAGCAACAGCTAAAAGACTGAGCATTAAACTAAAATAGAAATATTCTAATAATTAATATATATATATATATATTATATATATATATATATATTATATATATATATCATGTGCATCCATATGAATACAAACCATTCATACACAAATAAGCAAAAGTTGTCATTTATATGGCATGTAAGGATGCACATAACCAAAATAACACCGAGTGCAATCCATCTCTGAACCAAAAATACATCAAGAAATAGGCCCTATATGGCCTCTAACATCTATGCTACAACAAATACCTACATATCATCACAATCTTTGCGTATATTAGGATCTTCGTCATCAATATCACCCTTTAAGAATTAAAATAAGATAGAAGATGCTTAGCATGTCAATTCAAGATTTTGTTTGAGTGATGGGTACATTTTTAGTAGAATCATGATAGAGGAGTTTGACAACCAATGTCACTAACGTCAAGGTACATAGAGGGCTTGTGGTCTTGATTAAACACTATTTCCATACCCTTGTACATGACAAAATCCAATGGAAATGTTGTAACCCCTCCATTTTGAAATCTTGAAAATGTTGAGTTTGCTGGATTTTGCATGGGATCTAAGATTCTACTTTCTCTATATGAAATCCAATGAATTTAGAACCACTTAAACATCCTGAGTCATTTTATGGTAATGTTAAAAATTTAAGTAAAAGGATGGGAATGAAAAATAAAGGAAAATGTCACTTTTTGTTTTAAGAATTTAACATTACCATGAATTTCATGGCAATAATAGTGCCATGGGCTTGAACTTGAGGCACCTACTGCGAGCCAATAGCCAGCGAAGAGAAAAAAATTAAAAAAAGTAAAGAAAAAAGCAAAACAGGGTCCGCATATTGCATTGTACGTGGCTTCACCAAACCAACTAGTTCGGTGAAAATGGTTCAAGAAGCCAGTTGGAACCAATTTTTCCCTCCAACCAGTCAAAGTTCTGATAACAATGCGTTTAACCATATGTAGATGAGTCATATGTCGCAACAACCCAAAGTTTGTATGCACTAAATGTTGACGCATAACATTATGGTGTCTTAGTATTGCTCACCTTAGCAATAGATCCTATTTGTACTGAGGAAGGAGGAGGCTTCCCTAGCATGTACATAGGATCTGATTCATGACAATAACTTGAGGAAACCACTTTAAGACCATCATCTATGTCATTTATAACCCATTGATATGGCCAAAATTCCACCTTCTTGTTGGTATGAGTGATGTGGTAATTAGAAGATTGGGCTCAATTTCTAGAACATGAAGGACCTATCCAGACTTAGTGGTGTTAATGATGGCATCCCCACATACTGAAACTAGTAGGATTGAATTATCACTAATGATCACTTCCTATTCACTTTGCTGCCATCAATAATTGGAGAGGAAGTTTTGATGCTTGGTCATATCTCTAGTAGATCTAGACTTGGTGGTCTATTCCTATGAAGTGGAGGACCAAAATGTAGAGTGCACTATTAGATGTGCAATATAAGATGAGTCCATTAGGTTCAACTTGCCTTTATAGAATCAAGAAAAGAAGGTTATTGACCTTTTCCAAAAATGTGCAACAAAAGAGAAGAGTTTGTTCATTATAAAAGAGAGTTTTAAACCCTAGGAAGGTATTGTTACCATAGAATTTGGCAGGGGTCCTAGGAGGGGTTTTGAAGGGACTACTACTAGACCCGAGTGGCAACAATGGGGGAAGGACCCACTGTCACCTCAATCGATATCCCCTACTCTTTATGGACTTTCACTGATGGGAGGAGTCTCGGTTAAAGGAAATCACTAGAAGGGATAAGTCAATGATGAGGAGCAATGTGATTTCCAAAGCCCATTCAAGGGAGAGACTCAATTAATAGCTTGCTTGCTTTGTAGGGCAAGGTAAGGGGCTTTCCAAGGCAGACTTAAAAGGAGGACTAGATCTAGGGGATGTAGACATTCTCTTGTGAAGAATGCCCTAGACCTAAGACTCTCTAAAGAACAAGATTCCTCATTGGCCTTGTGAGATGAAGAATAATGAAAATGTGGGACCACAAGGGAGCCTTGGGAAGATCTAAGCTGGAGCTAGGGTTTGAAAAATCCCCAAGAGAGTGTCTAGGTTAAGTGAAGATAGGTGAAGGTCACAAGAATAGCTATGTTGCACGAGTTTCCGGTATGTGGGAACAAGTATCAGGTACGGCTAGAAGCTTGCCCAAATTTATAGGAAACATAAATTGGGAGCGACAATAATATATATTAAAAATTAAATTTTAATATATATTATATATATATATATATTTTAAATAGTGTAAAGATTAATGTACATTACTAAAATTGAATTTTTAAATGATTCATCATTCAAGAGACAACCACAAAAAGTTAAAACCAAAACTAAAAGCCACCCAAATCATATTGATGTTCATACTAGAAAAAACTTAAAAAGGCAAAAGCCTAAAGTAGTACATAATTCAAAATGCCCAGTAACCAAAATATATCAACAAAAATACAAAGCTTATGCTCATATAGTACGATCTTCAGCATCAAGGAGATCCATATAAGCTTGAGCCTCACTGGCTACTGGATCAACGTCATCATCATTAGATGCAACAATGTCATCTAAAGGAATGCCAACCAATCCTGCATTTGGTAAACGGTTGTCATCGTCAATTTGGGCAGCATCTTCAGCATTCACATTTCGTTGTGCATCAAGTCCTTCTAAATATTCAGGTAGCTTCCTTGAACAAAACTGAAGACTACTATGCACACAAACAAATTTCTCTGCTCTCTTAGAGGTAGGTCTATTCCTTTTAATAGAGTGTATGAAACTATAAGTGGACCAATTCCTTTCAACAGCTGAGGAACTAGCAGCCTGAGATAGCAAATGTGAAGTAAGATTTCAGAGCTCTAGAACTTGGCCCCATACATTCTCCACCATCCAAGGGGTTTCTTTTGAGCATAATGTTTGATGCCCCTCTTTGCATCTTGGCTGAATGCAGGAGGGCTTAATGTACCAAAATCAATAAATTTCTCCCGTATCACACTTGCTTCATCAATAGTATACAACTTAGTTATAACATCAAGAAACCATTGTTTTACCTCTTCATCATCAATAAGAAGAATTCTATTTGGTCTTTCCATATACCACTTTGGATTAAGGGCATATGCAACCATGTGAAGGGAGGTGTTGAGTTTAAGCCATCTTTTTCTCTATCAGCTTCTGGATTTCATGGAAGAACTCCAAAGAAGGGTTTCTTTGGCGAATGATGTGCTTTACCTTGCCCACCATGGTATCAATACATTCATATATTTCTCCAAGAGCAGGAGAATCTGAATCAACGTCCCTGATCAACTTCACAATTGGCACTATGAAAGAGACAACATATCTACAATTAATCCACCAATCCTCATTAAAAAGTATTTCTCTTATCTTCTTTGCTTGAGGTGACTTAGACTCGGTCCATGCATTCCACTCCGAAGAAACAATAGTGTCCTATATAGATGCATAGACCTCAACCATGCGCTCAATCAAAATAAAGTATGTGGCATATCTTGTTTTTGCAGGTTCTAAAAAATGCTTCTTTGAATACATCCTATAAATTGCCAAGGAAACATGGTGGTTGCAGATGAACATTTGTGCCTCCCTCGCATCTGAAATGATTTTTGCAATCCACTGTATTTTACCAATGTCTTTTAAGAGATTGTTAAGGGCATGTACATAATAAGGAGTCCAAAAGATATGCCTATATCAACTTTGGATCATCAATCCCATTGCTCTACAAACATGTGCTGCATTTGTGATGACATGTACCACATTTGAAGGACCAACCTCATCAATTGCATCCTGCAACATTTCAAACATGAAAGTAGCATCCTTAATTTTTCCACTACAATCAATTGCTTTTAAAAAATAAGGCCCTTCTGGTGATGTGACAATAACATTCAACAAAGGTCTTTGTTGAATATTTTTCCAACCATCCATGACCATTGAACAACATGAATGAACCCAAGATTGTTTGAGGTCCTCCATAAGTCCATGCATTCTTGTCACCCCTCTATCTAATAATGAAGTCCTCATTTTGTTGTATCCTGGGGGTGCATATCATGTCCTTGCAGCTATTATTTTTCTCACCATTTCTTTATAGTATGGTGAACGAGTGGCATTAAATGAAATTCCATTCGCCATAAAAAAAGCTGCTCTGGCATCATCTGTTTCATCTTTATGCAAGACATTCCACATCTTTTGAATGGAATCACTTACACTAGTCCTCTTAGTGCTAGAACTCCCTTGATTAGTTTCAATTTGGATTTGACTTTGTTCATTCATACATTGGGATGAATCTTCATGTCTACCTCTCTTATTATTAGGAGATACAATGCTACTATCACATTCATTGTTTCTGTTTGCTTTTATGTGAAGCTTAGACATCTCCATTCTTTGTTCAAGGTTACATGTGCAACCCTTCACTCCTAACCCGGATATGTCCAAAAGATGACCCTATACTCTTGTATAGCTACACTTAAAAACATGGTCACACAAAGTGCCAATTCCTCACAACCCCCACTGTTTTTTGCCTTGTTTTGTGTTATTTTTTTCACGAACTTCATTAAGGGCTTCTTGGAAATGTTGCTTGATTGCTTGTGGGTACCTATTGTTGCCTCTGCATTCTGTTGTTGAACTTGTGGAGGTAGTGGGGGTCTCATCCTGTTGTTGTTGTTACCACATCATTGCCCAACCCTCTATATGTGGTATCAATATTGAAAATTTACATTGAAATAAAACAAAACATTAGAAGTGGAACAAATAAATAGATTTTACAATGTACATAGATGACAAAAAAATAAAACGCAAAATACTAGTATTTAATTTGCATATTCTCATAAACTAATAAATTAGTCAATGATCAGTGTAGCGAGATTATGTGCCTGACCCCTAACATAAACCATCATTAAATTCACACTTTAATCCCTAAGCTTATGTATATTTAAATATTCAATAAACGTGGAAAAAAAGTCAATTTTAAACATCCAATAAATATAAAACAAGATTAGCAATTAACTTTCCTCGTATACTTTGTTTATAATTCCTCAAGTTCTTCTAATAAACAATCTACGTTCTACATAAAAGTAATCCACTATAATACTCTTTCTTTTTCCGTCCAAGTTGGTTATATTAATATACCAATCACTTCAAGCTTTTATGATAAAAGTACATTACATATTTAATAAGACAAAATAACTAATAAAATATTTGTTTTGATTCGAAACTAAAATTTAAATTTTTTTAAACCTCCGATTTGGAATCCTAACTTTGCCACCACGTATTATTTAAAGAATTGTGATAAAAGCTAATGGTTTAACAATTAATTTTAATTTTTCATTTTAAAGTGTGAAAAACTGTGAAGGTACCAGAACATTGAGGACTTCGTGTGACTATTGATGAGCTAGATAAGTTGTGAAGAGCAAACTCAATGGTTTAACAAATGAAAAACAATGATGGATTACTTAGAGGAGTTGACAACTATGCTCATAAACGGCGGTTGGAATGAACAAGAAATAAATGGCATGATTCAGACCCCATCCATTGGGCATTGAAGATATATGTTTGGACAATATGACAATTTTGGAAGGCTTGCGCTGCTATTGAAAGCAGATTCAGTGTCAAATTCTCTAAGAAGAGTATGGTATATTCCAGAGATTTGGGACTTAGATTATCCCACCAAAAAATCCCATTAAGAAATTCTTGCCAGAACTGGTTGGAAGGATTGGGAAACTCGCAGAAAATGTGGATCGAGTATGATTAATGCCTTCTTACAATATTTATTCAACTTGTGGGACCATGATATGTTTGGTTATATAAAAAATACAATTAGGGGACATTGAGCTACAAGGCCATTTGAATTAAATTTACAAATTCTTAAAAAAAGGAAAATTGAAAAAACTATGAAACAAAGAATAAACTTTAAAGCAAAAGGATAAAGGAGCCCCAAGATAAAAAAGAAGGAACACAAGAATTTTTGAATAAACGTGACAGGTTGCACATATATTTTCAAGGAAACATACATGGAATGCATTAAATCTGGTAAAAATAAAAAATGCCTTGCTTTGGCCATCTGCACACCTTTTTCCATTGCGAAAATTATATATAATAAAATAAAAATTCCTTATCTATGAATACTGTTGCATAAAGAGAATGAAAGTCATTGACTTGAGAAGCGTGCTAAGCCCCCACACTAATGGTTGAGCCTTATCAAACTTTGAGTTCAGTAATTTTCATGAAAAGTAAAGCACATATTTCATTTAACTACCAGTCATTAAATAATAATTTTTATTTTTTATTTTTTCTAAGTAATACTAATCTATTTATAAGGGCAAAATTAAAAATACAGTGAGGCTTCGGCCTCTGTGGTGCTGAACAGAGTTATGTCAAAATTAATCAAAAGACTATACTCGACTGCCCACCGAGGGGAAACCAGTCCAAGAGAACCCAATGTAAGAGGCCCATGCAGAGGTCTTAGAACAAAACTTAAAAAGGCCCACACTGGGGTCCTGAACCAAAACCAATCAAAACTAGCCAAATGGTTTAGAAAAAAAAGGACAGTAGAGAAAAACCCCTTGAAAACAAATCGGTGAAACAACCAAAAAGCGGCGGAGCGACATCTAGCTAAAGGATCAGCTGTCAGAATGAACCCCCTGGGTCTCATCTGGTGGAGGCTCTTACACAATGTGACATGCGTACTCATACCAGTCATCATCCTCTCCTAACGTGCCGTGCGGGAGGCCACCGATTGCTTGCGTCCTTGCTGAGCTGCTTGTGCCTGCATGCTTGCTTGACGTGCCACCCACACTGCCTTCAATTGCATGCTTACCTCCAGCCAGCTCCTCACCACGCAGAATGCTGTCACTACTAGCCTTACTTGTTTTCTCTGCCGTTTGCTGCTTGCTATTGTTTCATCCTTGTTCTTCTTATCTGCCTTGTGCTGCTCCTTGCTGTTCTTTTCCTCTAGTCCAAGGACGCGGAGCTGAGCATTCTGCTCATTCTATGGATTGATTTCCTCGCTGAATGTAACAGTGACGGTGGCTAAGATGTAAGGGCGATTCAACGTATTGTGGAACTGAAATTGGGTCGTGTGGTGAGAGGGATGAAGGGGGTAGGGAGATTGGCAGTTTGGGTAGCAACGTTCATTCTTCTGACTCCATGGGCTTGTTCCCGGCCTCTAACACTACGAGTGTCAGGGTAACTACCAGAGAAATGATCTTTGGAAAGAGTAGTAGATGGGGAAGAGGAAGGAGTAGTAGAATCATGGCTGGGCGTCGAAGGGAGGCGAGTGCTTCTGCCACGACTATCACCTCTTCGGCTACGCAATCGATGGCGAGTACGCGCCATGGTTGAATGTCTTTTGTTGAGCTGGGCCAAAATGGCTGTGTTGTGAACAGTGAGTGCAATTGGGGAGGTAGATGTAACTCTGGAGATGGTGGAGCTATTCAAAAGAGAAACAGAGGAATTCTGGGTGGAATTCAACGCACAGTGAGTTGTTTTAGAGTAATGGAAACCATTCCCCAAATCAACATAGTTGAGAAGCCAACATTGCCTCCCAGTAATTGTGCGAGAGCTCGGCTCCACAACATGAGGGGGGCAAGAGCAGTTTAGCGATGAAGGGGTGAATGAATTATGTCTTGTGGGAGCCATGGCCTTATGTCTGCTGCGAATACTTTGATTAGAGCATTAGAGTAATGGTGCCTGCAGACCGTCCGTAGCTTGCCATAAATTGGCATGGAAGGGGACACAGGTGGCCATGTGGCTTGGCCGCCTACCGTCCTTCTATCTAATTTGCATTAAATTCATTATAATCACCCGCATTCGGGTATTAAATAATAAAATATTAATGAAGATTGAAAACATTAATACTATATCAAATAATTTGAAGTTTGAACACGACTTTATAATATTTACCTTTGAACACACGGTCCTGAACAACAACAACGCGTGAGCCAAGAGCCTTGAACAACACAATGTCAATGCACATAGCACAACCAACGTCAATACTTGAGCCTCAACGCAACACAACGTCAATGCATGCAACACAGAAATGTCCCTCAATGCTCAATGCTCACCTACGATAGCGACAATGTCCCTTAGTGCTCAGTGGCTCACCCACGATAGCGACAATGCCCCTTAGTGCTCAGTGGCTCACCCACGATAGCAACAACATCCCTCATTGCAACGTCCACAACACAAAGAAACTCATAAATAGCTGGCTTGACTCGAGCAGGACAATGATTATATAGGAAAGGGAAGGCAAAGAATTGGCACCAAGCCAAAGATTCACACGTTTTTTCCCCAATGACGGGTACTCGTGGCTCTGGAACGTGTGGAAGCTCCCATCCATCAAGGAGTGTCACATTCCTGAGCAATGTTCCCAAGTGAAACCAATACCGAAAACCCCTCATTCTGGACTGCAAAGCTCCGACGTTCTGGCAGAAGCTCCCAACTGTTTTGGAGCATTTCGTACTAGCTCCCAAGCTCCCAGAGCGCTAGAGCTTGTGGTACTTTCTCTCCAAGGGTTGGGATTAGTACCTGTGCAACTTAGAGGAATAGTTAACTTCCTTTGAATTTTTGAGTAAAGAGACCTGTTTCCGCACAAACTAGCTGGGGGGCTAAAAGGGACTCCTAAAGGGACAACTGCTAGATCAAGGGCAACAATGGAGACTTAGCCCACTGTCACCTCGGCTAAGACTCCCTACTCTTTATGGACTTTTGCTAATGGGAGGAGACCCAATATATATAGAAGGTCACTTGTAAAGGATAAATTGATCAATGAATATGAAGTGACCCTTGTGATCCTTTTCCTAGAAGGGGTTTTAAGAATAGAGCTTTTTGGCTTATCAAGCAAGGTACGAAGACTTCCATGAGAAGGAGTTGAGGACTTGAGGGTTAGGTGTAGAGGAATATGCCTTATGAAAGAGTTTCCCAATCCTAAAATTCTTATTGAACTTGAATTCCTGAATGGTTCTTGAAGGTTTGACTTTTCAAAGATGCAGGACCATACGGGATCAAGTGGACCCCACTTAGGTTAAGGGGATAGAATTTAGCAACCTGATGTTCTTAACCTGGACAAGGAGGGGGAAAGGATCAAAGCAAGAATTTTCACTTAAAGGTGTCAAAATGATCCCGAGGCACTAACCTTGGGGATGCTAGGGCAAAGTTTGATCTCGGAGCTAGGGCTTGGATTATTTCACAACTCCACCGTCGGAATAGCTTCAAAATTGGTGGAGACCTTGAGGACACACCAGCGCGGGAGAGGCTAAGATATCAAACTTTTTGGAGGGTTACTTTGTTGGGAAAGTGATGCCTTAGGTGACCCAAGTCGGCTAGACCTACAAGAAGGTGACAAAGAGTTGATTTTTGAGTGACCACCTCTTGGTAGATCAGTGCCTTAGTCTTGGGAGAATGGAGTCTAGGATAAATATGAATGAGGACCTTGCTTCTTGATCAAGGAGGCCTTAAAACTACTTCGCTTGTTTTCTAAGGCAAAGGGAAGCAACCTTAGAACTTTATACTTCGACTTACAAAAGGTGATGGCTTATCAAGATGAATTCGTTGATGGAATTATCCCTAGGAAATTTCATTCAAAATTACATGGCCCATACATTGAGAGATGTTATATAGAGACAAAATTCCACAATTTAAGCAGTAAACACATGCAACAATTAGCCCTATAAAGTAGCGAAATTCCCAATCCAATGTATATGACAAAATAAAAATAGGAATAACATTAAAAGCATGTACTTACATGTAATAGAACATAAATAACCATCCACAATTTGACAATAGAGAAGCTCCTAGACAAGATAAACCAAATTCAAACATCAAAATTCATCCATAAAGCTTTAATTCATTCTCCAAGAAAAAGTGCGAATTCGCAAGAGAGAAAAGAGATCCAATCCAAAGTGACGATGAGCAAATGAACTCATCTCACTTGTATTTATACACTAATGAGGAGTCCAAATTAGTCTCCTAGGCCTACATAAGCCCCAAAAATAAAATAATGTACTAATAACCTAACTTTTGGTGACAAGCCCACCAAACTAACTCACAAATGAAGTAATAAGCCTCTTAAGAGGTCAAATGATAAATAATACATGTCATAGGGCCGTCCAAGAGGCTTGATGAGGTCCATAGGTGCCATATTGAAGAATAGGATCCTCCAAAGTGATAGACAAGGGGTTGGCCCCTTGTTCTCCAAACAATAAACTTGTGGTGCTCCCAGTGGGTGTGGGGGCACAATAATAAACTCATGGGTCTCCAAATGAGTCGAAGATGCTTGTAGATCATTTGTAAGGGCTTTGATGATGGTGTAGGTGATGCCACATCATCCTATAAGTCTTGGGTCAGTTGCCAAGTGCATGGTACATCTGTAGCGCTGAATGGGCAAAGGTGAACCAGGTGCATCTTCTTTGTCCAATAAGTGAATCTCGAGCAATCTTTGAACATCCTCGGGGATTTATGGAGTGTTATCTACTGCTGTGGAGGCCCATAGCTTTCAACGCACACCCAACATGCGCCAATGTAGCCCTCTGGAGGGTTAGCACTGCGTATAGGGAGATCAAACCCAAGATGGACACTACTTGCAATCTTGAATAAGATCCAATGTGTCCCCTAGCCTTCCAGTACAACAAGTCATTAGAGAAATTGAGTAAAAGAGCTTACCAACCATGGACCACAAATAGGGACTTCATAATGGCTTGCCTTTCCATAATGGGCTTCGGCATGTGCTAATGTCTCCAAGATCCAAATGGGGTAAACTAAGTACCCTATTTGGTGGTTTATACTTCTAAAGGGGATGATACGTTTAAGGTACATCCTTTAAAAGGTGGTGGTATGTGATAGAGAGGTGAATGAAGTAGGGGATGAGAAGGGGCAACCTTGGGCCACATGCTGGGGTACAAGGGTAGCTAATAAAAGGGAAGCCCACACTTGGGCATATAATGTATATAGGGGAGCAATTGTGGTACATGAGGCGCCCTAACCTCGATTTTTCCACCCTTCTTTATATGCCTTTTGCCCTTTATATGATTTTTCTTTGATTAACTGCTTGGGGCTCAAGGGGTAAGAGCATGATGTGTGAGATATGACAATGGATACCATTCTTTTAAGGTAGGGCGGTTCATTGCCCACCAGGGGTTGGGACACTCATGAGTTCCTATATGATGAAGGAGGCTCATAGAACCTGTAGGAACTAGGGTGATGGCCATGATGATGGGTTAGAGCGCATGTATTGGCTTTTCCCCACGTGCTAAATGAGTTTGTGTCGACCATCTTTGCATTTTGTGGTACATTTTCCTGTTGAATGTGGCCAATTATGCTTTAAATTTTTTTTTTAGCTGTATCAATCTCCGGGTCATCATTCTAGGCCTAACCCAAGGTGTGGGCAAGGGGAAGGGGAAAGCTAACCCTATGTGGACCAAGTGGAGGAATGTGGATCCAGGTGGGAGAAATGATGAATGGGGTAATAATGATTGGAAATGAGGGAATATATGCAGATAAGGGAGCGGGATCACGCAACCAAAAGTTGGTTTCCCGTGAAATACCATCCCTAAAGCCAAATGGTCAGTAAAAGAGATCCCATGGGGCTAGAATCTAAGGTTAATATCCAAAAGGGGTCTAGGGGAGAAGAGCACAAACCTAGCCCATTCTTTTTGCTGAATCCCCCCATTAATCCATGCCCAAAAGTGTCCATGATAAGCAAACTACAATACCCAATTACCAAATGACAAGGCATACCTTTAGGTTCAGGAGGCCCACCTTCAAACATACGATCATGGTAGATGGGTGAGGGACCACATGGCTGGCTCAGGTGGCAGAGAAATGGCACAACGAGGTAGTTGGTGGTTGCAAGGGGCTGTTGGTTGCCGACTGAGGACCATCTTGTAGAAAAAAATTCTCCTAGGGATATCACCCATAAAATGGTGGGTAACAAGACCTTCAAAATCACCACTAACCAAAGAGGAACTAAACCAATCAATCTTGGAGTTAGGGCTCGGTGTTTCCTACAAACCGACTGTGGGATAGGCTTCAAATGTCGAGGGCTAGTAGAAGACACCACAACGCAGTTCCTCACCAACTCTTCAAGAGGATGGCTTAAATGGAATTCGCTTGATGCCCTAGCTAGGCCGTCTAGGGTTAGGGCCAAGTTTTGGAAGGAGGTAAAGATGAAGTTTAG
This sequence comes from Pinus taeda, assembly GCA_000404065.3. Classification (NCBI taxonomy): domain Eukaryota; kingdom Viridiplantae; phylum Streptophyta; class Pinopsida; order Pinales; family Pinaceae; genus Pinus; species Pinus taeda. Next base: position 61,346 of record APFE030966261.1, on the reverse strand, counting down.
GGTGATCACCAAGGACAAGGATCAATGCCTAGCCAATTGGGATGAATGGAGTCAAGATAAATTTGATTTTGAGATTTTTGCTCTACCAAGGAGTCCTTGCAGCTTTGCTAGCCTAGAGAGGCATTAGTTAGGTCACAAGAGGAATTTACACTTCGATTTACAAAATTTGATAGAGTTTCAAGGTAAAAGGTGCACAACCCACCCCTAGGAACATTCGTTTTTTTTCGCAAGATGAATAACATATGCAATGAGTCAAGATTCCAAGTGTTTCATGAATACACATTAATTTTAGGGCATAAGTAAATCTTGAAATAACATTCCATACATTAGACACGAATCAACAAGAAATTCACATGAAAAGAGCACTTACATGACAAAAAGAGTATATCCAATTGTCACATTTGCAAACATGAAGCTCCAAGATAAGATAGCAATAACCAAAACATCAAAGTGCATCAATAATACTCCAATTCGTCCATCAATTGTAGGTCCAAATTCTTTTTAAGAGGAGAAATCCAATCCAAGTGATGATGAATGTTACAATGAGGCTCCCATGTATTTATATGAGCCTTTTAGGCATTCAAATGGCCTAATTTAGCCTAATAATGCCACTAGAATAAAATAATGTGCAAAAATTACACTACTTTTGGTGACAAGCCCACTAAATAGCTCCACAAGATGAATAATAAGTGTCCTAAGAGGGCCAAAATGATAGAACAATAGCTAACATGGCTATTAGGAGGTCAAATGAAGTCCCTCATGTGCCAAAATGAATAAGAGGGCTCCAACAACAATGATGAAGGGGGTGGCCCCTTAATCTCCAAGCAAATAAACTGTCGTGCTCCCAAGTGGCTGTGGGGGCACAAAGAATGGCCTCATGGGTCTCCATCTGAATCGAACAAGCCTGTGCTCCATCTATAAGGGCTATAACGATGATGCAAGCCCTCCCTCGTCTCCCTAGGTGAGACACAACCCCATCTGGGCCCTGGATCAATTGCCAAGTGTGTGGTGCAAGTGTGTAGCTGATTGGGCAATGTGGTTCAAGTGCATCATCATCATCGAATAACTGGGACATGAGCAAGCAATAGGTGGTGTTGAAGGATCCATAGAGTGGCTGTTTGTTCTTTGCTATAGTGGAGGCCCATGGCTCTCAATGCTCACACAACAAGTGCCATCATGACCCTCTGGAGGACTTGGATCCCATATAGGGAGGCCAAACCCCAAGATGAAGACCCACTTGCAATCCTATATAAGATCTAATGCATCTTCTCACGTTCTAGTACAACAATTTATTAGTGCAATTGAGCAAATGAGCTTACAAATCATGGAACCAAGTGGGCACTTCTTAGTGGCTTGTCATTCCTTAATGGGCTTCAGAATGTACGGGTGTCTCCAGGCTTAAGAGGGAGGTTAATCAAGGACTCTATTAGGTGGTTTCAACCTCTAAGGGAGTGGTAGGTCCATGGTACATTCGTCAAATGGCAAGTGTCATGTGAAATAATGATGGAACAACATGGGGTAATAGGGAAGGCTCCAAGCCACATGCCATGGTACAATGGTAGCTATAAGGAGGGAAGCTCACACATGGGTGTATAGATGTAAAAGGGAGATGTAGAAGGGAGCAATCATGGTACGTGAGTTACCCCATCCATTTTTTTTCCACCCTTATTTATATGCCTTTTGCCTTCTATTGATTTTTCTTTCTTTTAATTACTTGGGGCTCCAGGGAATGAGAGTATGATTCATATAATATAGCAGTGAATACCCCCTTAAGGTTGGGCAGTCCATCGCCCACCAGGGTTTGGGACAATCATGGGTTCCTTAAAGATGTAGGGGCTTACATAGGTTCCCTAGGAACCAGGGTGATGACCATAATGATAGGGGTAGAGCTCATGTTTGGCTTTTGCCCATGTGCTAAATTTTTATGTCCTGACAATTTTTTGGATTTTGTGGTACATTTCTTGTTATAAGTGGCTAAATTGTGTTTTTAAATTTCTTTTTAGCTGCATCAACCTCTGGAGCATCATTCCAGGCCCAACCCAAAGTGTGGACAAAGGGAGGGGGAGGCTAACTCCTTGTGGACCTAATGGACAAATGTGGATCCAAATGGGAAATATGTGAAAAGGGGTTATAATGAGTGGAGGGGAGTGATGTATGTAGTGTCAGGAAGCGGGACCACGCAACCAAAATCGGGGTTTCCCATGTAGTGCCACTCCTAAAGCTAGTAGCCACTAGAGTAGATACCATGGGACTAGGATACAAGACTAACTAACAAGTTGGACAAGGGGACAATGTTGAAGAATGTAACTAGTGTGGGTCTTCAGAATTGTATTTGTCAAAAGGAAAAATTATTGTAAAAGAAAAATATTTTGAAGCACGGGTTTAAAGTTTTTTCATTTATTTTCTAGGTTATAGCCTCTATTGAAGGCTTCTAGGTTTTGTCAAGAGTCAAGAGAGTCATTGTCATATTTATTAAACCCTTCTCAGGCTTTTGTGTCATGTAAAGAAATTTATTTTTGAGTCAAAATAGTCATTTTGTCCCTCCTCACCAAGTCGGCCCTGTCTTGGAGAAGTTGGCCCTATTGGAGGCAATTCGACCCTATGGAAGCAATATTAATAGAGGCAACTTGACTCATTTGGAAATACACTCGCACGAGTTTGATCTACAAGAGAAAGAGGATGAAAAAGAGAGTGAAGTGTAGGAGAAGAAGACATAATCTAAGGAAGAAGGAAAAATGAAGTTTTTGGGCATCTCTCTCACACATGCGAAGATTTTAGGGTTTTTGGACGAGTAGATGGGGGCTGAAATTTCTGAAGTAGTTGCAGGTTCAAAATTTTGTAGTTTGGGGGGGGGGATTCTGGATTGAAGCTGCATTTGGGGAGCTGACATTGGAGACTTTGGTAGAATACATCTACTTGAAGGAAGGGTTGACTTGGTGATTGGAGGAGGTCTTTGTCTAGGTCTAAAGGGCCTTGGATTGTCTCATTTTGATTTGAATCTACTAATGGAAGAGTTGGACTGAGTTTTTTCTAAGATATGGGTTTTGCCTTAGTTGAGTGCCTACATCTTGTGTTCATTGTTCTCGTGATCTTCATACATTTTATTTTGGTAATTGCTTGATGAAAGATAACATAATACAGAAGTAAAAGAAGCCAGCATAATTCACATGTAATTATCAAGAAAAGAGGAATCATACCCTAATTCCTACATGCATTGATTTCTTAACAGACAAAAGTACAAACCAAGCCCATTTTTTCTGCTGAATCCCCTCACTAATCCATGTCTACATGTGTCCATGACAAGTAAGCAAAGTTTTGAAAGTAGCATCAAGAAAGAAAAAAATCCTAATTTAATTTGTCCTTGAATAAAATTAGAAATTAAATTGTAATTATAATTCTCATAGCAACTTGTAATAGTTAAGTAAGTTAATTTGACTTAGTTGACTCAATTAATTCGAGTTGGGAGTCTATCTAGAGTCATATAGAGTGGTTCCTAAATTTTAGGGGCCCTGGTTGAGTTCTTTTGGGTTGTAATTATTTAATCCAGTTAAATTAGTTCCAACTGATGAAGGAATTAATGGGAGATCTAGTAGTGGGGTGTAACCAACATTGCTCAACCATTAAACTGAAGATTCACTCATAATTAACTCATGCATTTCAAATCAGAGAAAGACCCAATTGAGATTGGAGTTCAGGGACAATGTACTATTAGCTGTAAAATCATCTAAATTAAACAAATTGTGCATGCAGTAAGAAGAAGACCTAAAATAAATCATTCCTTAATTAGAAAACTCACTAATTTTAGCTATTCGAATTGCCTTTAAAAGGAGGAATGAAGGCACAAGTTTAATCATTTTTTTGGTGAGCACAAGTTGGTGAGACCAAGCAATAGGAAGCACAAGTTTGTTCGTGGAGCTTGTGAGAGAAAGGTGTGCCAAGAGAAGCTTGTGCACATGTTTGTAGTGAGATAGATAGAGATATTACAGAGGTTGTTCGGGCTTGAGCAAAGCATTGTAATCTTCTCATATTTTCTAATTAATGCAATATATAGATAGAAGGGGTTTTTCGCTGTGGCTTTCCCTAGGAAATTATTGTGTTATGTGTGATTGAATTTTTTTCTCTTATATGCTTCGTGATTGCATTGATCGTTTATTGTTTCCGCTGATGAGTAGAGTAGATTCAAGTCAATTGTTTTAGCATATTACAATCTGCAGTTTGAATCTACAAGGAATTTCTACACAAAGATACCCAATTACATAATGAAAAGCGTTGAAAGGCCCAACTTCAAACTTACGATCATAATAGATGGGCGAGGGCACAAAATGACTAGCTCAGGTGGTGGAGAATGGTGGCACATTGAGCTATCTGGTGGCTGCAAGGGGCTGCAATTGAAGACAAATCTAGGTGAAAATCTCTCCTATGGGTGTCACCCACTGGTGGTGGGTGACAGGTACCATGCAACCTCTGAAAACAAATCTGCTGCAAAATATTAGATATGATAATATAATATTTTTAATGTCCAACAAGTGACCATAAATAGGTCAAAGAGACTACTAGGTCCATTAGAAACAATACATATTAGAGTGCACTGTTTGTAAAAGTGTTTTAAACCCTAGGAAGGTATTGACAACTTCTAGAAAACATTTATGCAACAAACTAGGAGAGTTTGCTCGCTGTGAAATAGGGTTTTAAAGCCTAGGAAACCCTAAAATAGAATTATCCAAAAACCATAGTTTTGTCCCATGAGGCAATGCCATTGACAAGAAATCTTTGGATTAGATGGAAAAATTGGTGAAAAAGATGGACCTGAAACTTGAGATCCATAGTCACAAACAACAATGATGCCACCAACCAAAAGCTTCATATCAGTGATTGAACAGAGTGAGGGAGGTACATGCATGCCATGAAACCATGCTAAAATTCCCAAATGTTAGTGGGGGAATTGAATGAAACCAAAACCAACCCAAATTCTGTAACAAGTGAAGAGATAAATAACACTACGATGGTGAAGGGAAATCTCACTCAAGAGAGAGAAAGAAACCTTAGAATACATGTGCCAGAGAGAGAAATAACCAGTGTTCCACGGGGTTGCGTCCCCCAGCTGGGGGTCGAATTTCCTAGCTCCCTTACGCTTCGAGGACTTGGGGACGACTAGGGGTCGTTTCCCCACGCTCCCAAAAAGCAGGGTACACATGGAAACTTGTAAGGGGGCATTTCCTCAATTTTCGAGGTTGAATCCTCCAAATGGGGTCATTTCTTAGGCGAAAGGGGTTGTGTGGGGTCATGAGGGGTTGTTTTCCGAGACAAAAATCACAATTTTTTTTAATGAAACAAAAAAATCTTAATTTTTATGAACTGGGAAGGGTTTAAACTTTATTTTCAATGTTCATTTCACATTGTTTCATCTTTTCATGATATCGCTTTACTCAGTGGTCCTCTCGTGACTCGTCCTTTCACATTTTCTTTTCTGTTTCAGATTTCAGTTGTAGACTTCAGCTTATTATGAATCTTGATATATGATATATTAGACTTGAGTCTTCACTCTATAAAAATTTGACCTTTGATGTATCAGACTTGTCTTTTATTTCAATATTCAATATTCATAGCTAAAACTTCAATATGGTTTAAACTTTAGAACTTTAAACATTTATTTTCATTGTACATTGTTAGTAGTTACATTGTACAATTACAAACTTACGTGTATGATGTATGATTATGTGATATCATGCTTTTTGTTTTAAATTTGTTTCAGACTTCAGTTATATGATTCATCGAATTATCATTTATCCTTTATGATGTAAGTGTTATATATTATATAATGATAAAGACAATTACATTATAAACATCAAAATTTCAATGATATATCATATATTTTTAAATTTATAAGTTTTTAGGACCCCGGTGTCCTCCATGTTTCCTAAAAATTGGTGGGGAGCTTTTGCATAGGCCGCTCCTGCATATCCCCTCTCCCTCGCCCCCACGTCCCTGAAACTTGGTGGAACATTGGAAATAACCCAAACATGAGATAGATGAAACCAAGAACAAGAGAGCATGGTGCTTTATGGTTCTCATAGGTTCAAGCACTTCTTAAGAATGAATTAATGAATAAAGACAGTGTGTAGAAATACAAGAGTTATGTATTTATACACAATGAAAGAGGTAGGTGCTTTCCCAAGGAGGGGTTATGGGCTTAGATTGAGTTGACTATGTCAACCTTAACTAAACCTACAAATATGATATAAAAGTACAAATAATGTTTGTTGTGGCTTGTGAAGATTACACCCTTCAAAATTAAAAAATTGTCTTTTGGTTGTTAAAATTTAAAAAACTTTTGTTTTAATGCTCGATGTTTAGCATTTTAAAGTGGGATCCTACATACGTTATCTTCAGAAATGCTGAAAATATTAATGGGTATAATTATCTTATGTGGAAGCAACATGTGATAGTCAACTATGGTTACAAACAATTGTTGGAAGTGAGGATAGACAAAGTACTAAAAGATTGAATTGATGAGGAGCCATAAGAGGTTTATGACTTAGAATAGTGAGGCAATGATGAGAATAAAGGTTTACTCTTTGCCATTGAGGAAATGGTTTTGCATGTATAGGATTTAGTGAAAGGTTGTATTTGTGAAGGTTGATGGGTCCACAACACCATTTTGATAACTGTTCGAGTCAAATCGACTTGACTAGTTTAAATTGTTTTTTTTGCCAATGTAGTCTGGAATCAATGGTTGACTAGGTTGAAACAGTGATTGACTTACTCAACAACTTGGTAGAGTCCTCAATGACCTGGCCAAGTCTTATACACTTAGTCGTTGCCTAATTGTGAGCTCACTCAACTTAAAAAATAAACCCCCCACACCCACCCCCACTACCATCAATAAAAAGGAAAAGACAAGCCAAAGTAACTCAAACCCTCAGAGGCCCTTAAACCCATCTTTGTAAACACCCTTGCCCTCTTTTACGCCAGACACTTCTCGTTGTGTATATTTGAATTTTGAAGAACTTGGCATCATAGCATTCACCAGTTGTTCGAATAAATTTGGAGTTTAGTTGGGACAGATTTTAGTGGGAAGTGATTTGCATTTACTATCTACTACCCATTTGCTACGAGATTGGAGGAGATTTGCTGATTTGTCTCACCCAAAGGAGGTATGGGACAATAACTTGAGAGATGGCATAAGATTAAATACTATAATTCCTATAAAATATAATATGTTATGCATATTCTCAAAACCATATTAACAAAGGTTTATATGCAAAGCACAAACCGTGTCATGCAAGCAATGTAAACCCAAATAATTGGCGCACACAAATATATTACACAACATGATTTTGCACTAGAGACAATCCTCATGGGGTGGAAAAACTTCAGAGTACACTGCAATGAATTGCAGGGGCTACATGGATTTGTTTCTTAGCGTATTGATTGTCTTTTACCCCTGCACATTACACAAGGGCTTGGTGTATGAGTCCATTCCTAGGGTATGCTATGAAGAAAGTTATGTGGATCTCCAACATTTGTTACAAACTGATTTTAGTTGCAAGAAAATTGCTTGTTCATTTTCCAAGAATTGTGCAATTCCAAAATGCCAACAGTTGTGACCAGTGTTTTATAACCCGGGCGAGTCACAACCAACCCGGCCGAGTCATTCCGGGTCGATCGGTTGGTTGTTGACCCGGCCTTTGAAACGGAACGGTCGGCCGAGTCCGCTAAAAAACGGCCGGGTCACTGGAAACGAGTCGGCCGAGTCATTACCGAGTCGGCCGAGTCATTGAAAACGAGTCATTACCGAGTCGGCCGAGTCATTGTCCTTAATGTATTTTTTACAACGACCGAGTCATTGAAAACGAGTCGGCCGAGTCATTACCGAGTCGGAGTCATTGCTCGGCCGAGTCGGAGTCGGAGTTGGAGTCTTAAAACATAACTTGTGACTATGTTGCTAGATGGCATATTTTTTGGTTGCATGTTACAATTATCAAACTGTGTACATGTGACGATGTGATGTACTTATGTGGTGAATATCATATGCTGATGTGTGTTGCCATTGTTTGCAATTGTCATGGGTTCACTTGAATGCCATACTGTTTATTGTTTGTTTGCTAGGTTGTCCTGGCTTAAGAGTTGGGCTTATTTTGGTGTTTTCATGTGGATAAGCCACATGTGCAGGTGATGCCATAGCTAAGATGCAGGGGTGTGGGAGGTTTAGGAGAGCCATGACGAGTGCCTACAAATGGGGGCTTGTATGAGTTATTGTATTTCTAATTCTGAATGTCTCATGTCATACTCACGAATCCTAGCCATAAGTGCATGATAGTAGAATAAATCCAAACAAAATGAAATTACAATGATACGACCAGTCATTGGCAAAGGAATGAAAAGAAAGTTCATTCATTGAATATGAAATGAACCTGGTTCATATAGTGACTATCTAAATTAAATAAGATAACGATTTTTGTTTGTTTGTTTGTTCTTTATATATCTTAAAACAATTTATTGAATATATAATACTATAATATAAGAGATTATTTCCAGTGACCTACGTGACGGGATGTATACACATTGACAGGTCAGGAGGTGAAAGGTTATGATGAAGGGTTATGCCCCTTAGTTAGGATGTACTGCTTTATTTATTGTTATTGTTATTATTTATATACTTGTGTCCATTACATTGCCTATCCCTTCAAGGATGTTTTGTCCTGAAAGTATTTTATGGAAAAGGCTTCTTTTTCCTTTGTCATCCAATACTTGTCATAGTTCTTGATTCTCGAGGTTGAAGACATGAGATGGAGTGCTCTTCTGAAAGTTGAGCAGAATTGTCGATTAGTTAAATCTGACTACACTAATTTGATTTTCTATGGATTTATGTGGCAACAATTTCTGTTTTGAGACTGAATTGAATTGGAATTAATATTCTTTGAAATGTAGTTTGAATATTATCTTTGTTCTAAGCAACGGAGATACATGGATTGGTCAAAATATCAACTCCTGTGATTTGGATGTAGATGAGGTACACATGTTACTGTAGATAAGCTCTGATAACAAATGAAATGAACAAAGTTCATTTACTGAATATGAAGTGAGCAACCTGGATCATAAAGTGAATATCCAAAATTAATAGGATAACATAAAAGCTAGACAGATCAAAATAATGTATTGAATCTATAATATCATATATGGTTTACAATGACCTACATGGCAGTATATGTACACATTGACAGGTGACGAGGTTAAAGGTTATGATGTACCTTATTTATTTGATGATTATTATATATTTATATCCATTACAAGGAACAACCAACACTAGCAAAACATGAGTAGCAAATGGTGCTTGAACGGTTTTTAATAGAAGGTAGAGGGCAGGAGAACTAATGAAGAAAGGGTGGAGGAGATTAGGGCTTTTCCTTTATATATATATATTATTTTTAGTTTTTTAAAAGAAGGTAGAGGGTAGGTGAACTAATGAAGAAAGGGTGGTAGAGATTAGGGCTTTTTCTTTATATATAGTATACACACACACACACACACACTGGGGTATTTGCTGAACCCCCATGTTAGGGATGTGTGGAGTTCCATGTCCCATAGAAGAAAATGGATAGGGATGTAACTCCTTGCGTCCCCTGTGTACCCTACCAAATTTGTTATGACCTGGTTATACCTCTTGTTTCCATGATGGTATTTCTGTTTGGGACGTGGACCCGAGGTGTGGGTACATTTTCTCACGTATCACTGTTGCATTTGCATTTTACTTCTTGAATGTTTAGGCCTGTCTTTGCTTTAGCATGCCTTTTCACTCTATATGCAATGTACCATATTGTGGCTAATTTTTCTAATGGTCTTCATTGAACATTCAAGAAAAAAATTCTTAAATGTGTATGTACTTAATTTTCTCTGTCTTGTTTTTGAATATGAAACAAATTTTGTGATTTTAATTTTAGTTATTGTAAGTTGTAGTGAAATCTATTTATTATTTGATTGGGCTGAATTTGAATTTGAAAAAACAGACAAGCAAAGGATGTAGTCAAAGCAGTCAAGAAGCGTCTTGCGAATAAGAATTCTAAAGTTCAGCTTCTTTCTCTGACGGTATGTAATCTGTTACAGACAATGGATTTGTTTGAACACCAAAGTTTTGAAATTCTGGAATGAATTGTGTATTTGTCTTAATGGGAAACAGAATATAGTCTGTGATATTCCTTTTGAAGAGGTATCAACAAGAAGAAACAATGAACAAGTAAAATGTTAAGCTATGCATGTCTCTTTTCTTTGGAGATAGCGGGAGGATAATTTGTTATCCATATGGACTGTCATGTATAAAAACAATATTTGATCACATTGTTATACTAGTTTTCACTAATTCTTCTCATGGATATATAGATATATATGGAAACTCTATTTTGTGTTTTTTTTAATATAAGATCCTTAAAATAAAACATTAATGACAATGGAATATGTAGAACATCCAGGCAGTTTCAATAGACTTTGCAGTGCATATGAACTTTAAATTCGATAAAAATTAAATGTTTTTATAACCTACATTGGCAGCAATGCCATTTCCTCTTCCTTGCCTTTAAATTAACTTTATGGTTACATTGGTTTTGAGGCATTCTCCCGATATCTTCAATAGTTGCAATTGAAATGGAAGTTTGACTTTGATACTATTCATGACACCCTTTAAGCTGTCTTTAACTTATAGAGCTCTCACTTTTGCAGTGAAAATTTCTCCCACTGGTCCTTTCAACCTCAACTAAAAGGAGTTCTTAGTCAATCCTTCTTCAGACAAAGAGGATAAGAGCCTGTGAGTGAGCCCTTCAGAATTCCAGAACACTTGGGCAGGGAGCATTTAAGGATCCCCACAAGGGGGAGACTATTCCGGTTTTTTTAAATGATTTTCATTAGGAGGATCAACAAGCTTCAAAGAATCACAGACACTCATGACTCCCTCCTTCTGCTCCTTATATCTATGTTCAAAGCCCCCTTCATTCAAGAGAGGAGCGATGGGACAGGGAACACTACAAGACTTACCAGAAGATGGAGGTAGCCTTTGCAACTCTTCCGAGTTACCACCACCTTTGCTGGTTGTAGGTGCTGCTATTGATGGGCCAGTCCCATCTTTGATTGGAGTTTGGGGAGAACACTTGCCACCTTTTAGCATTCCTTCAATTCCCAAGGTTTCAGAATGACATATACATAATTATTTGCAATCTTTCTCCACCAACCTTTCTACACCCTCCACGATTGCATCTTTCCCTGGAGATTTGAAAGAGCCAATTATGTCGGGAGAGCTCTCTTCCCGATCTTTATGTTGCATGACTCCTTGTTGACTATCAAGGAAGCTGACTCTTGCTGAGGAAGACTTTCTATTATTAGTATGTTGAGGGCACTCCATAATATCCTTCATTGATAAAGAAACATTGGTTTGTGGTTTTCTTCTGAAAGGATGCCTTGACTTGATCCTCTCCTCCTCCTACACTTTCTTAACGAAGCTTTTTTCAGAGTCTTCCATCACGTGCCCTACTATATGACAACACACATATCTAGAAGGAACGTTGCCATAGTCCAATGTTTGCTTAAACTCCTAGTCGCCGTGTTCAATGCCAATGCTCTTTGAGGGCACTCCATAAGATCCTTCATTGATAAAGAAACATTGGTTTGTGGTTTTCTTCTGAAAGGATGCCTTGACTTGATCCTCTCCTCCTCCTACACTTTCTTAACGAAGCTTTTTTCAGAGTCTTCCATCACGTGCCCTACTATATGACAACACACGTATCTAGAAGGAACGTTGCCATAGTCCAATGTTTGCTTAAACTCCTAGTCGCCGTGTTCAATGCCAATGCTCTTTGCCAAGCCTTTTGAATGGTCAATACTTACTAGAACCCTTGCAACCTTCCTTTGCATCAAGTCTTTATAGGTAAAGTCCACCATTAGAATCTTTCTCAAGTGGTTTTCTAAGGCTCAGAGAAATTGGTCATGCCATAGTTCAAATGAAATCTTAGAAGCGTAATCCATATTGGCAAGGATATCATCACTTCACTCATAGGGTCAAAACACAGGTGCCACTGCTTGACGTTAAGAGAGCAAGTCCCCTAACACCATTGCTTATCTAGAACTTTCCCAATGTCCTCATATTCGGAAAGAAAGAACAACTGTCCCTTGGTGAGGAAGTAAAAAATTGAGCAATATCCAACCAAACCTCCCCAAGAGAAGTTTAGCTACTCTAGTATTGATGCTTCAAAGAGTGAAATCTTATAATGTGTTGCCAAGATCTTCCCAACATAATCAAGAGCTTGTTCCATTTGAAGGTCCTCCCCAACTATCATCTTAACTCAACCCTCCTTTCTCCTAACTATCTTTTTCCTTTTCTTTGGTCTCTTTGGTCAATATGGTTCCTTTGTGTTCTCATAGCAAAACTTTGTGGTCCCTACAAGCTCCAGTAGCCTCAACGAAGATCCCTCAAAATCCTTTGTCAAGACACAATCATCTCTACCACCCTTGTAGAATATCCCAAAAACCTTCATCATATAACACATACCTCATTGGGCTAGTGGAAGCCAAGATATGGTCATCTATCTCTGTTAGAATTTTAGGTAGCTTGGAAGGTATTTCCGAGAGGGAAAACCAACCAACAGGAATTGGTTGGGCAAGTTACCCAAAGTTGGGGTTTTAGAACCAAAGTAGTGGGTTTTAGACCTAAAGAAAATAATTATTTATTCTAATGGGTTGAGAGGCTAAAACCATAAGATCTAGAGGTTTCCTAAATGACCCCAGAGAAAAGTATAAATAGAGCCAAATGAGAGGCTCATTGTGTGCAATTTGTTGATTTGGGGTAGCAGCATCGGATGTGCTCTAGCCATGAAATTTGGTGGAGATGCTAAAGCACATGAGATCTCCAAGACCCATAAATGGTTTGGGGAAATTCTACCTGGTTAGAGAGATATTAAAATAGTTAATATTTTTAATGGGTTCCTAAGTCTAAACTTAGGAAAATAAAAATATGAATGGGTATTAATATAAAACTGGGTGAGAAGGTTCTAAATGACATGGATCAAGCCAAATATAATCTTAGCTATTGATTAGAGATTTAATCTCGGCTGTTGAAGACTCAACAAAAAAATTATAAGACGAGGTTTGAGGGTCAGTTGGAGATACACCTAGATTGATCAGTTAGTTCGAATTTCTCGAGCGGGGTTTGCTGAGAGAAATTGAACCAGTGATCAAAGTTGCAGCGAGGGGCAGTGAGTGCATAGTAGAGAGGTAGAGATAGTGCCAAAGGATCAACGTTGAGTCAGAGTAGGCTACGCAGAGCCAACAAGAGCCACACAGAGCGCTAGAGGGATTGCGCAGAGGCTACCAAGGCCTGTGTGAGCGACACAAAGGACCAGAGAGCCTGCGCAAAGCATTAAAAGGTTGACACAGAGGGTTCCAGGCTGACATAGAGGCTAGGAGGGCTGACGCAGAGCCTCAAAGAGGCGTTGAGAGTTTTTCGTGGGGCAGACTTGCCGAATATTTGCTTTTGAAGAGAGGTATTATTGCCAGATTGATTCCTTTGTCGGGTGAGCCAGTTTGGCACCCAGTTGTACTCAAGAAAGTTGCTTAATAATAAAACCCTCAAAACTGCTGCACTAGTTTTCCCATGTTAGGTTTTTCTGGGGACATTTGTCCAAAAATAACGGTGCCCCCTGTTTGTTTGTCTATTCTTTCAGTTGATGATCTATAGATGGTTGAGTCTGTACTTGTGTTTATTTTCAGTATTTATATGGTTAAATAACTTGTTAAATAATTAAACAAGTAGGTGAAATAAACTAGATAATGCAAGAAGAATTTCTAATGGGCTAGACTTAGAAATTCCAACATGGTATCAGAGGGTTGCAGATCACAAGAGAGCTGAAGGCACCAGCTAAATCAGAAAATTTGTAGCAGAAACAACTGTCCCAAGAGACAGAAGGTGTTCCTAAGCAGAAAGCAGCAGAGAAGGAGTGACTCAGAGGGCCTACGTCATTAGTTCGAGCCAGAGAGAGGGCCATCATAGAAGCAGTGAGAGGCAGAAGAGGCTCACGAAGAGCCAAGTCATCCTGCTCAGCCAGGTAGAAGTGATGCAGTTGGCCAGAGGAGCGATTCAACATGGCTGAGATTGCGCAGAGCTAAGTGGCTCAGTTTCTTCAGCTGCTAGGGCCTAGGATTTGTGGGCAGATTGTGGATTGTGAAGTTGGTGGGGTGCTGTCAAAGCAGAACAATACCTAACGGGACAAAACCAAGGTAGAGGGAGTCGCTACCTAGGCGGATTTCTAGCCAAGAAATCCAGATCAGTGTTGTAGGGGATCAGAGAGGACCGGTTCGACAGTTGGGAGGAGGATTTCCAGAGGGAAATCGAGACTCATAAGGAGTCATAAGGAGAGGATTTCCAGGTGGAAAATCGAGACTCAGAGGGAGTCTAAGAGAGAACTGCCAGGAAGGAAGTAGAGGCTCAGAGGGAGTCGAAGAGAAGAGCATAGATGACAATGAATGGATTGAGGGACAGGACAGGTTGGACGGAGCATCCAACTTTGTCATCTTGAAGCCCATGATCCTGTCTGTTTTGGATAGACATCGCATCAAGGCCTTTGCCTTGAGAACCGTGGCTATCCCAGTTGACCTAGCGGATAACGAAAAGTATGAGGATGCAGTGGCCAAGGCAAAGAGCATAATCCTTGATGGGGTCAAGGATCATGTAGTTCAACATATTGCCGAGAAGAATACGACAAAGGAGATGTGGGATACCTTGACGACATTGTATCAAGGCACTTCTGTGGAGAGGAGGATGCCACTGGAGAATCAACGGCGGTCGTATTAGATGCAGAAGGGGGAGTAGATAGATCTATTCCTTAGCAGGTTGTAGGAGATTCAGGACCAACTTACTTCCATAGGGGCCATGTTGGATCAGGAGTTCATGGTGAGGACTGCCCTGAACGCAGACTTTGACGAGTGGGAGTCATTCGTCCAAAGCATTTTGGGCAGAGCAAATCTTCCAGGTTGGGAAGAGATGTGGGAAACTCTTCACCAAGAAGAGATCAGACGACTGACCAAGACGAGAAGTAGCAACAAAGGAGGTTGAATCAAGAAAGAGGAGGAAAAGGATGCAGCTCTGGCATTTGTGGGACAACAAGGGAAGAGGAAGAAGAAGGAAATCTCCAAAATAAAGTGCTTCCATTGTGGGGAGCTGGGTCATTATGCAACCCAGTGTCCCAGAAAGAAGAATAAGGGAGAGGCTTCTGACTCCAAGGCAGTGTCGACTAAGGCGGAGAAGGAAGTAGAGACTGATGACAACTATGCCATGGGTGCTTATGCACCTCAAGGGAAGAGGTGGGGAGACATCAAACTGTAGTCAGGAGGACTATAGGAGATGTGGGGTAGGATCCTTGAGGTACCCAAACTCTTGGATCATATCCGGCTACGGGAGCCCCAAGAAAGACAGTAGCAGGATGACGGATGTCGGTAGAAGCAAGATGTGGATGGAGCGATAGAGTAGTGCTAGAGTGCAGGGATCCGTAGCAGCGCAGTGAGGGTTGCAGCAGTGCGCAAGGTACAGAGGTGGTTGCAGTAGTGCAGAAACACACATAGGTGTTTGCAGCAGTGCGAGAGGCACAAAGTTGTTGTAGCAGCGCAGAAGGAGCATAGGATAACAACAGAGGGAGCTTCAACATCAGGAGGGCTTCTAGCCTAACAAGGATGTCACTAGTTGGGTAGATCAGTTACTTACTTCTCAGTAATTGAGTTGCAGTGCAGCAATTAGCAGTGGTAGTGCTATGGACAACATGATGAGAGAGCGTTGCAGTGCAGATGCAGTGTTGGGAGGAAGGACTGGCAACAACACGGATGCAGAGGGAGCTGTAGTACATATGTAGCAGTGGCAATGGCAGAGCCATGGGAACAGTACAGGAGGCAGCAGTGGAGAGGATGTTGGGCAGCAGGCCAAGCATTAACACATGTACAGGTGTCGGATGATCTGGGTGATGTTCAGTGGTGGAGCATTACTAGAGCACATTCCTTGTTAAGAGGGAGTGTTGATTTGGGGTAGCATCAGATGTGCTCTAGCCATGAAATTTGGTGGGGAGGCTAAAGCACATGAGATCTCCAAGACATAGAAATGGTTTGGGGAAATTGCACCTGGTTAGAGAGATATTAAAATAATTAATATTTTTAATGGGTTCTTGAGCCTTAACTTAGGAAAATAAAAATATTAATGGGTATTAACATAAAACTTGGTGAGAAGGTCCTAAATGACATGGATCAAGCCAAATCTAATCTTAGCCGTTGATTAGAGATTTAATCTCGGCTGTTGAAGACTCAACAGAAAAGTATAAGAGGAGGCTTGAGGGTCAGTTGGAGATACACCAATATTGATCAATTAGTGCGATTTTCTGAAGCGGGGTTTGCTGTGAGAAATTGAACCAGTGATCAGAGTTGCAGTGAGGGACAATGAGTGCATAGCAGAGAGGTAGAGATAGTGCCGAAGGATCAACGCTAAGTCAGAGGAGGGTAGGCAGAGCCAACAGGAGCCACGAAGAGGGCCAGAGGGATTGCGTAGAGGCTACTAGAGCCTGCGTGAGTGATGCAGAGGGCCGGAGAGCTTACGCAGAGCATAAGATGCTGATGCAGAGGGTTCCAAGTTGACACAGACGTCTCAGAGAGGCGTTGGAGACTTTTTCGTGCAGCAGACTTGTCGAATATCTGCTTCCGAAGAGAGGTATTACTCCCAGATTGATTTCTCTGTCGGGTGAGCCAGTTTGACTCCTAGTTGTACTCAAGAAAGCTGCTTAATAATAAAAGCCTTAGAACTGTTGCACCGACTTTCCCAAGTTGGGTTTTTCAGGGGACAGTTGTCCAAAAATAACGGTGCCCCTTGTGTGTTTGTCTATTCTTTCCGTTGATGATCTATAAATGGTTGAGACTGTACTTGTGTTTATTTTCAATATTTATATGGTTAAATAACTTGTTAAGTAATTAAACAAGTAGGTGAAATAAACTAGATAGTGCAGGAAGAATTTCTAATGGGTTAGACTTAGAAATTCCAACACAATTGAGATGTGACTTCTCTTGTGCAAGGTGTGCCCTATTGGAGGGCCAAGTTCTGCTTATGGAGGTGGAGATTACCCTTGAGAGAAGACCACAATCAGTTCTATGAGGTCGAGTCAAAGAACAGTTGAGGAACATGAGGGTTGAGTCCTTGGAGGGCAAAAGATCAGGCCAAGTTTGGTTTAGGGCTTGATCAAGGCCAATATAGAAGATCGTGCCATGTTGCTGTAACATTTGAAGGAGGCCAAATGCTTCAGCCAGTGTGAACATAAATGCTGAGGAGGGCCGTGAGAAAATTAGAGGGTTTCCTTGAACGGGAATAGTGCTAAATCATAACAACTCATCTTGTGAGAGCATAAGCCAAGAGGGAAGCTGCAGATCTGAATTGGAAGGGTATTTGCCCCAGAAAAGGAGGCCAAAGTTACTCCTCCAATGTCTGATCTGCTGGAAGGTGCAAAAGAGGCTGACATTAAGGGTTTGTGAGGCTACCGAGATCTATTTGAGGTCCTAGAAGAGGAGAAACAGGGCTGCTGGATTAAATCTGTGTCTTGTGTGATGACCGAAGCCATAGACTTCTATGGAGGCAGCATGAAAGATCTCAGGTGACTAGAAGAGGGCCGAAAATGCCTCAGCTGAAAAGACAGAGGAGGGCCGCAACCATTTGAAGCTAGGCTGCAGAGAGGAAAGAGGGCCGAGAGGTCTCTGGGACCTGTAGAAGAGGGCTGAGGCATTGCAAGCCTAAGAAGAGGCTAGCGTAGCGCTGTAAGGGCTACTGTTCTAAAGAATTTGAGTGGCTGAGTGTGTTATCTGAAGGCCGTTCAAGAAAGAAGCCTTGAACAAGGGTAAAGGGCTAATATGCAATGAATTTGAAGGATGAAATTTACTATGTAGCTGAAGTATTTTAGAGCTGATATATGAAGAGATTTGAAGGACCAGATTCTCTGTGAGCAGCTGGGTATGCAGAGACATTAAAGGAGCAAATTCTTTGCGAGATTTGTGGCAAAGGACAACCGACTACATCGAGAACAAGAGGATAGACAGGGCTGGTAGTGAAGGATTTCTACAACAAGTCATGTATTTTGTTCCTTGACGTGATGGGTAGATTAAGGATCTAATGGATTTGACCTCAAGCCCTAATTTTCTGTATATTATGTATACTAGTTGTACTAGTGATCTTAAGGGCCATGATCCTTGGTATGAGAGCCCTGTGATTCTTTTATTGATGGACTCATAAAAAATCGAGCTTTGGGCTCAATATCTGTGTACTTTATTGAATTCACTCTTTAGATTTCTGTTTTGCAAAGTGTATGTGAATTGGGGGTTCCTAGTGTGTTTGTGTGCTTGGTAAGCCATAGACCAGAACTAGGGCCTAAGGAAAATCCAACAGTTTTTGTAGTAATTGCTATGACCTGTTGCCGCAATTTAGCAGGCCTAGTGCAAAGCTCCACTATAGGCAAAAATAGACCTTAGGGCAACGAGAATTGGTTGCCATTGTCACCTCAACCACCTTTCTCCGACTCTTTAGTGGTGTTTGACCACAAGGGATGCTTCCCTAAATGTTCACCTCAAGGAGATTCAATGAGAATGGCTCAAGGTGAGTGATATGAGGTCTACTAATTGGGATATAGTACTGGCGGAGTATAGAAGGCCTAAATTTTTAATGCCAAAGTTTAGGTACTCTATTCATAGACCGACATAAGATACCCCTTTGGAATACTTTGAAATTTCCCTTCAAATTTCTGAGTTTTGTTTGAGTATGTCACTGTATCATTTTGTCAAACAGTATGCATATGTATTGCTTAAGGTGCATCTTTTTAATGCCAAAGTTTAGGTACTCTATTCATAGACCGATATAAGATACCCCTTTGGAATACTTCGAAATTTCCCTTCAAATTTCTGAGTTTTGTTTGTGTGTCACTGTATCGTTTCGTTAAACAATTTGCATATGTATCGCTGTAGGTGCACTTTTATATATTTTTATCTCAAGCAGAATGTATATAGTGCCAAATAAATGCTCAAATGATACTTTAACATCAATACAATACTTCTATTAAATTCAGAAAATGGTACATATCAATGATAGAACAGGCTACCAACAATATTAGGAGAAATGCCATGATAAATTCCAGTGATTTAGCACAAGTAATATGGCTGTAAGACAGCACATTAGAGGAGAAATCTGGAAGCTCGAATTTCGGAGATGATTTGGGCTGATATACAGGTGTCTCCTCAACTCCAACAACATGTCCTCAGTGTTGAGAATTATAGATGCTTGTAGATTAGGGTAGATTTCTTTTGATAATTACCTGTGAATATTTGTTGGCTTCTTTATTAAATTTTCATGTTCTGTTCTTCATCAAGCAATTACCAAAGTACAAAACATGAAGATCACAAGAGACAAAAACACAAAGATATAGGCTTCAAGCCAGGGAAAAAACCCCACAAGGGGGAAAACCCAAGAAAATCCTCTTCTTATTGAATCAGATCAAAGTGAGATATCCAAGACCCGAGACCAAGACCAATACTGCCACAAAGACCCAACTCAGCCCTCCTTCAATCCACCTCCAACAAATCATAGGCAACAGTAGTCAACTCTTATAAATCTGGTAATTTCCTGACATTTCGGATCTGTAATACCACAGAAACCGCCTCTCAGAAAACTTGCACATGTGAACAGAACTAGGGCATAAAACATCTCATTTTCTCTCTCCTTTTGACTGTCCTCACTCTCCTTTCACTTTGGCTGGTTATCTTCTTCTTGCTTGCACAGAAATTGATATTATGGTTGTTTAGCAAATGAGGTCTAACTGCCTTCTACTTATACATGTCTAGGAGCTCGAATAGGTGCCTCTTTAGGCCGACTTGTCCAGGTGGGCCCGACTTAATCTTTGGAGGACAAAATTGACTTTTTGACTCAATAAAAAAATTCTTTTTCCTTTTCTTACAATATGTCCAAATGGGACTTTGACTCAAATATACTTCTTCAACTCATAATATTTTTTTTTTGACTCATTTTCTCTTCCCTTTGACTGTCCTCTCTCTCCTTTGACTTCTGCTGGTTATGTTCTTCTTGCTTGCACAAAAATTGATGTTATGGTTGTTTAGCAAATGAGGTCGAACTGCCTTCTACTTATACATGTCTAGGAGGTTGAATAGGTCCCTCTTTAGGCAGACTTGCCTAGGAGGGCCGACTGAGTCTTTGGAGGACAAAATTGACTTTTTGACTCAATAAAAAAATCTTTTTCCTTTTCTTACAATAAATCGAAATGGGACTTTGACTCAAATATATTTCTTTGACTCATAATAAATTTTCTTTGACTTAATAGACCCTACAAGCATGAAGAACATGCTTTGACAAATAAAAAATAGTAATGATAATTTTTTTTTTTTTTTTTGCTTTTA
Source organism: Pinus taeda (assembly GCA_000404065.3). Classification (NCBI taxonomy): domain Eukaryota; kingdom Viridiplantae; phylum Streptophyta; class Pinopsida; order Pinales; family Pinaceae; genus Pinus; species Pinus taeda. The sequence goes on along the minus strand of APFE030966261.1, from coordinate 40,892 downwards.
CATGTAATACATATTGATACAAGTACAATGATAACTATGAAGACCCAACCTAGTTACATTTCCAACGCTCCCTCTTATCTAGGGAGGTATTCATAATGACACAACATGATACTTTCAAATTGAAATATTGTCATAAGAAGGGATTCAGATTGATAAGCATCATCAAGCATCATCATAACCAACATTGTCAATAACAAAATAGCAAGGCCTTGACTAATAAGCTCTATCTCTCCACTAGTTCATAGCAAAATGTTGGGAGGCATAAATTTGGACACCACCACTGTCTCTCTCCAGGAACATACCCCATCTGGATGTTCACCAGGTATGTCCTCACAAGACTATTCTGGTCTTGGATACCCTATCCTCAAAAAATATCGGTCCTCAGGACTACTCTTATCTTGAAAAACCTATCCTCAAAGAGTGTAGGTCCTAGATGCTTATCCAGTCCAACATTCTCCCTACTAGTGCCTTCACTAGGCTTACAACTATTAGTCTTGGCCATAGTGAATGACACATGGAGAATACAGTGTTCATCCTCACTCCCTCTCAACGTGGGAGGAAATCCCTCTCAAACAGGGAGGAAAAACAAGCTTAAGCTTGTCTAAAAAATACTCATCAAAGCATCAACTACATGTTCTTCCATGGAGATCTGTTGTAGGCTGTAGCTGCTTGGCTCCTATCTATATCACATCATGACGAGCTTCGACTTTCTTGGTTCTTTGTCAATCCTCACGTAGCTTCAATATGTCATTAAGTAGTTCTTCCTTAATAGAATTGTGCTTCAACAACTTCGAATGATCATTAGTATTGTCAATCAATGTGTTCCTGGATCGAACCGATCAGTGGCTGGTACAACGATCTCAGAACTCTTCAGTTTTTTGCAATGTTGTGAAAATCGCGATCGGGATTAAATCGGCGTGGGGAACAAATCGGAAAAAATCGGAAAAAATCGTTTGGTACAATTTTTTTTTTTTTTTGTTTCAATTTTTTTAATATCTAAACCATCTACAACATAAAATAAATACATTGACACATAAATATGATAAAAAAACTAATATATAAGATGTTTAATATCATTTCTAGCGGTAAAATCACACATAACATTGAATCATGTCCTGAATAGCAAGTCCTGACTCCTGAGTCCCAAATCAGCCTCAAAATATCAACAAAAAATATGATAATGTATCTCATCATGTCATAATGTCATATACAATAAAATGAAAGTCTAATCCTATTGATTTCCTCTGCCCCTCTTGCGAGAAAATGCCACAGCTTTCCCTTTCCCTCTAGATGTAGATGTTGGTGCCTGTGCTGGTGGAGATGGCAGTGGAATCTGATGTGCTCTAGTAGCTAAAGAACTAGAAGTAGGAGCTATAGGAGGTAGACCACGTCCTCTACTGGTGGCAGTGGTAGCTCGGGCAGGCGGTGTCACCTTCTCCTCCTGTTCCTCCTCCTCCTCCTCCTGCTCCTCCTCCCCCTCCACAACATCCTGCACTAACCAATCATCAACAGACTCCATGAGAGGCCTCTCGGCCTCGACCCTCCATGCAGCAGTGGTGTCAATCCCATCTAATGAGATGGCATCCACATTAGGTGTCTTCTCAAGTTGCCTCACCCACAATCGAAGATTGTAGTAGACGCAGACCATGTCATTAAGTCGCTGGGACTCCAACCTGTACAAAGATCATGAAATAATAATTAATAATTATAAAAAAAAATTGTTTAATGAATTAAAAAATTTATTTGGAAATTTGCAATATTTTAAATGTTTAAGTGTTAACTTGTTGCGCTTCTTGTTGTGTATTTTTTCAAATACACTTCAGTTGCGCTCACATCCTGAGGAGCTACATGTTTGGCTGAGGATGCGAATGGCAAGCTTTTGCAGAAGGGGTACCCTGCCACCATACATTTTCCACCATGCATTTACAGCAAAATTACAAATAAAATTTTAAATAAACATAAGAAAAAAATGGAATTTGAAGAGACAATGAAATTTGAAACAAAGTTACAAACTAAAAAATGCCTGGCACTTTAATCATTCTATCATTGACAACCATCTCAAAGCCAAATGTGCCACCTGCCATTCTATATGTCTCAATTTGTTTAGAGATCTCTATACGTTGTTTTATGATCGCACCATCTTCTGGACATAGGATACGAATCCATCCATGATCTCAGCATCAAAATCAAACCCACATGCATAAGAAAATGCAGGGTTTAGGAAAAGCCCTGCAGCATGAATGGGACAATGGAGTGTGTTGTTCCATCGCTCATCAATCACTCCCCATAGAAGGAGTTGTTTCTGAAACCCATCATCTCCCT
>APFE030966261.1:18201-38550 GCA_000404065.3 Pinus taeda | reverse complement strand
CCTTGTCATCATAGTAGGCCCGAATGGCTTCTTTGGCCCTGTCCATGGCTTCATACAAATAGCCCATTGCGGGCTTCTCACCATCAACCAATCGAAGTACCTTTACCAAAGGTTTAGTAACGACGCACACCTCCTGCACTCCCTCCCAGAAGTCTTCCTGGTATGAAACTAGTCTGCATACGGCCTCTCCTTCTGGTTTGCGGCTCATTGGCAAAGCACGCCACTCCTCAGAAAGAAACATTCTCTTCACATCCCACATAGAAATCAAGAGGGATTGAAGAGATATGAAACTGGTGGCAAACCGTGTAATGGCGGGGCGCACCAACTCTTTGTTGCTGGTGAATTTTCTCATCAAGCTAAGCATAGAGGTATGATTATATATAAATTTTGTAATGTTTTTTGATGAGTCAACGATATCTTTGACAAAGGGAGTTTTCCCTATGTCCTCTAACATCAAATCAATACAATGGGCAGCACAAGGTGTCCAAAATAAAGTAGGATGCCTGTCCATAAGCATCCTACCAACAGCAACATAATTTGCAGCATTGTCTGTTATGACTTGGACAACATGTTGTTCACCCACCTCCAAAATAAACACATCCAGCAAATCACATAAAGTTCTTACATCTTTGATTTGATTAGATGCATCAACAGATTTGATAAACATAGTCCCCTTGGGACAACTAACCAAGAAGTTTAAAAGGGTTCTCCCCTTTTGGTCAGTCCAACCATCTGACATAACAATGCATCCTGTTTTTGCCCATGATGCCCTAAAATCCTCCAATCTTTGGGTGCAGTCACGCTTTTCATTTTAAAGAATCCGACCTCTAAAATCATGATAAGAAGGGATTTTGTACCCCGGGCCAACACTGGCAATAGCATCAACAACAAGTTGGAAAAATGGATTATTCCTTACAATGCTGAAAGGAATATCACTCCAGAGGAGAAATTTTGCCAGCAACTTGTCAGCTTGTTCTTTCTCGGTTCTTTTTAGCATTGAACCGATAGATGGTTGTGAACCAGGTGCGGTTCGAGAAACAAAAAATGATGATGCAGATACCGGATTGGCTGATGCTGCATTAGAACCAGTGCCACTTGGCCCATTTCCTTCAGCTGACCTTTTTAGTTGCCGTTTGAGTTCTTCTTTGGCCTCTCTAGACTGCTCTAATTCTCCCAATGCTCTCATGGCTCTTTGGATAAGTTCAGGATTTGTATTTGTACAAGGCCCCACATCATGGCCAGGGATTTGTGCAAGGTGAAACTTCAACCTGTACACCCCCCGAACATCTCCTTTCCACACAACTTGCAACTCAAGTTTTGTCTATCATTTGGAGCATGAGGTACAACATATTCTCAGAAAGGATCCAATTGCCTTGGCATGTTTGTTTTTGAGCTTTGAAGTTGCAAACTTGAAGTCTTGAATGGTGTTTTGGTGCAGTTGTGAACCTATGGGAAAATAAGGATTAGGATTACAATTTAGCATTTACAAAATTACAAGTTATAAATTTACAAATTACAATTTAGTATTTTAATTTTTAATTTTTACTTTGATGATTGTACAATGAAAATCCAAGTTACCTGTAAACCAACCTAAAACAACCATTCCAAAGTTCAAAGTTTCAAACACAAATTACCCAACCATTCCAAACCCAAGTTACCCAACCAAATGGCAAAAACAATGAAAAAAACATAAACAATGTTTAAAAAAAATGAAAAAAAAAATTGGTTCCCATAGTCATACCAAGTTTCTCAACCCAAAACAATGAAGAAATACAAAAAAATCTTTAAAAATAATGAAAACAAAAGAAAAATGGTGCCCATACGAAGTTTCCCAACCAAAAACAATGAAAAACATAGAAAAACAATGTTTTTAAACAATGAAAACAAAAAAAAATTAATCCACATACCGTTTCTATGGAGAAATCAGTGGTCTCCTCTTGAATTTCTCCTCTAAGCACTTAGATTTGGCTAAATAGTTTACAAACCCTCTTCAGTTGATCTCCAAGAGCTCCTCCTCCTTCCGCGCGCGCCACTGTCCAAATGAGGAACTGAAAAACAAAAAAAAACTTGTAAAATCGTGTTGCCCCGACCTTGTACGATTTTTTCATTAAAAATCGCGATTTTTTGGTAAAAATCGCGATTTTTTCGATAAAAATCGGCCAAAAAAAGGGCGATTTTTTCGTATAAAAATCGCGATTTGATCGGCTAGTTGAAAAAATCGCGATTTGATCGCGATTTTCACAACACTGGTTTTTTGCCAAAGGGTCTTGTCATTGATCTATCATCTTCTCTTTTGATCATAGACTTCGGATTTTCTTCCAAACTTCAAGTAGTATTGTATCTGGTCAGGATCTAACAACTTCCTCTTTCTAGCTGAGACAGGTAAACTTCTTCCCTTTTAAATCTCGCTTTCATGCTACCATTTCATTGAATTCCTTTCGATGTATACTCTCTCCTTGTCTTAGTGCTTTTCTATCTTCTTCCAAATCTTCCATCTGTTAGTCAAGCTTAGATAGATCTTGTCTTGACCTGCAACCTTTGTTAGAAGACTATGAAAGAACAAATGACAAAGTGCATTAACAACAGTAATAACTAAAGAAATTATGTAGAGAATACTTGTCCTTTTGAGGAGAGTTAGCTTCCTCTTAGTCACCTTTTCATCAATCCTTGTCCTCATATGAACATGATGTCATTCCTTTCATTCTCAAGAACTAGATTTTTCTTTTTACAATGGAAACAATTTATTAGGGTTTCTATTCCTAGGGTTTCCTAACTCAAACCTTTGCTAGAGTTGACAAACCCTAGATGCCAAAGTCTTCAAAACCTGCCACTTAAAAAAATTATAAAGCTCTACAATGGTACAACCCCACTAGAGAGTTATTTGCAAAACCCTCAATTCTTCAGGTCTTCAAGATCTGTCATGTTAGAATTTGCAAATTCTACAAACATGCAAACCCTAGAAATGCAAGATTTCTATGTGAGAGATGTAGTTCATTTCCTTCCTAGGTTTTAGAAACCTAGTCTTGTATGCACAAAAAGACTTCAAATGCTAACAAGTAAACGCTCTTTGAAATATATCTACACATATGCACTACTATCCTTCAGGAGCTTTAGAACATCATCTTAGCATTCCTATAATTGACATAGGTTATTAATCACAAATGAACAGGGATTATACATACCTTTTAACTTTACCTATTTTTCACTTTTGCCTTTGAGTATAGTATTATATTGTTACTTCTTGATGCTGCTTTACACTAAAATTGGATTTCTCATCCATTTCTCTTCTGCAACCAGGTCTTCATATTGATCTCATTCGTTCATCCTTCAAGCTTTCAGGATACAATGTCAGATAGGTTGGCTTTAAGATGTCATTCATTCTTCTATTATGTATAGGAGTCTAGGTAGTGTGGCTGCCTCAAATACTTCAGATTGCTTGTCACAGTCCTTGCTACAAGGAAATACAACACTGCTTCACAGAGTCTCAACTTCTAGTGATGATATTTGTCTCTTCTAATTTCAGATTACAATGCTTACGACGAGCCTTATGACACACTTTAGTTCTGTTCTTCAGAGCTCATAGGTTCAGGCTATAGTTTTGTAAACACTTCCCTGTTCTTGATATAGACTGTATAGAGGAAATCTTCTTTTGAAATTAGTGCCTTCAGATTCTGCCACATAGAGAGCGAGATGTATTTCTTAACCTTAAAAAAATTTGGATATCTTGATGAATGTCTTGGATTTCGGATGTCTTTGCACAGACTACAATCCCTTTGCTTGCTGGACAGATTACGATCCCTTTATAAAGACGACTCTCATAGATTTGACTTTCAATCTTGAGCTAGAATAGATGGTTTAAAAGGCTTCAAGCTTCACTGGGTACTCTTCATCTTCTTCCACAAATTGCAGAGAATATTGTAAACTATAGTTCGGATGTCATGCATGATCTCCTTGGCAATAATCTCGTATCTTTTCATAAAATTTGAATGCTTTCTACTGATCTGTGGACTGTCACAAAGATGATCTTTACTTAATTCTTTCATGGATCTCACAAAGTTACACCTTCCATAGTCTTGGTCCCTTCCACTGTTTCACAGAATTTGGATTTATTCGAATCAACCTCAGGACTTTTCATTATTAAATGTATTTCTAATATTGTTCCTTCTAGAGCTCGGTCTGTAGATTAGCTTCAGAATGCAAAGAAACTTGAACAAAGAGTAAACTTCAAATTTATATAAGTTCTGTCACAGGTTCTAAAAGAATTTTATTTTGCTTTTGATCTTGACAGAAGTCTCGTTCTTCTTTTCTTGGCCTGGACTTCTCTAATGCTCAGTCTAGTAGTTATTCTTAAATCATAGAAAGTATTCTTCAGAAATATATGTCTCCCAATAGCTCGCATAAAAGAGATATGTATAGCCTGAATCATCTCGTTCTTCTTTTCTTGGCCTGATTTCTCTAATGCTCAGTCTAGTAATTATTCTTAAACCATAGAACGTATTCTTCAGAAATGTGTCTCCCAATAGCTTGCATATTAGAGATATGTATAGCCTGAATCACAGAGATATGTAGCTTGCATCTCTGAGAGTTTTGAGTATTCCTGTAGCTCACATCATAAACATATCTATGACTCGGATCACAGAAATATGTAACTTACATTACAAAGGGTTTTGTGCCTCAGATTCACACTAGTGACAAATCTTATTCCTTTGCTGAACAAAGATGTTTTCCCTTATAATCTTTCTCCTCAGAATTCAGACTTCAATCAAAGCCACAGAAATTCAAACTTTTCTCAGACTTCAATCAAAGCCACAGGAATTCAAACTTTTCTCAGACTTCAAAACATAGAATAGCAATTCGTATCATATATAAGTTTCAGACCTCCTTGTATGCTATAGACTTTGGATCAATACCTTGAGTAGACTTTGTTGCTTCTAGGATATGAATAATTTTCAGAATTCTGATGCTTGTCATATTCTACATAATAGTTAATAGTAGAGAACTTGATGATGATTCCAAGAACTTTCAATGATGTCTTTGAGAGAGAGAGCTGCGAGGATGTCTTCTTAAAATCTTCATTTTGGAGAGATGACTGCTGCAATATTGTCTTCAAATAAGCCCTTAGCCAACTAGAAGTGATCTTCAAACTGTCTGCCTTCCCTTCACCTTAGGTCTGATACCATGTTGAGAAATCTAGATGCTTGTAGATTAGGGTAGATTTCTCTTACTTGATAATTACTTGTGAATATTTGTTGGCTTCTTTATTAAATTTTTATGTTCTCTATTTCATCAAGCAATTACGAAAAGTACATAACATGAAGATCACAAGAGACAAGAACACAAAGATATAGGCTCCAAGCTAGGGCAAAAACCCTACAAGGGGGAAAACCCAAGAAAATTCTCTTCTTATAGAATCAGATCAAAATGACATATCCAAGACCCAAGACCAATAATTCCCCAAAGACCCAAGTCAGCCCTCCTTCAATCCACCTCTAGCAAATCATAGTCAACAAAAGTCAACGCTGGTCAAATCTCAGAATTCTGGTTATCGCATGAAATTTCGGCCCCTAAGCATGAAAAACATGCTTTGAGTAATAAAAAATAATAATGATAATAAAAATACTTTTTTCTTTTTCTTTTTGCTTTTACATGAAATACATATTGATACAAGCACAATGATAATTATGAAGACCCAACCTAGTTACATTTCCAACGCTCAGCAGACATGAGGGCTGCTTCTTTGCAGCTTGAATGGGTACCCCCAAAAGAGGAACTTGACCTCCTTTAGACAACTACTCGGCCTCTTATAAAACTGTCTTTTATACCAGATCTTGGCCACCAACTCGCAGAGGAAATGCTTAACAAATAACTAAGTCAATGACGGAAGGAAACTCTGTCCAAATGCTCCAATAAAACAGAGGCAACTCAACCCCAACAATAAATGTTTTTGGCCTCCCTTCACAAGACAAACTCAGTCCAAAAAAGGGACTGTTTATGACAGTCAACGCAATCCCCTAGACAGAAGGGAAACTCAACCCTTTCACTCACAGAACTCGGCCCAGTGGAGTGATGTAACACGACCCTCCTTTGGTGACAAACTCAGCCCCTTTTAACAGCAGAAAGACTCAGCTCCTTAACCCACAAAACTCAACCATCAACATAGTAAAATCATAGCCATTGTATGCACAGAACTCGGCCAACAATACAGGTGTTAAACTCAGCCTCAAATGATGCAACTAAGCTCAGTAACTTGACCCTCCAGGTGTGACTCAGGAATTCGGCCACTTAACGGGCGTACTCAACCTGTATAAGAAATGTAGAATAACAAATGTCACTCTTTAAAATCAACTAATAACACCAATGACTTATTTCTTCTTGCTAATATCTTCTTGAACAATGAAGTTCAATGACGAAATTTGAGTTATTCTGCTCCAAGTATAGCTAGAGTGTTTAGTTTCAACACCAAAACTAGCAACTAGAACGAGGGTTTACAAAAACGCTAGTCTCTTTCTCAAGAACTCTCCAAAATTCTATTTTCCAAGTGAGTGAATGCAAGAATGAGGAGAGACTCCTCATTTTCTCCTTTTTATAACTTATTCACCACTTTTGCCATTTTTTTAGCCTTTTATTTTAATAAAGTCACTTTAGTGAATTTTCTCACTCTATAATTTAAAAGTGACTTTTCATTAGCATAGGGCCCATGTCTCCTTTTCACCACTTTAGCTTCTGTAATGTTTTCTCCAAGGCAAATTGTGTTCCCTTGCTTATGGGAAACTTATTAGGCTAGCATATCCCCTTCCTTATTAAAAGGCTATTATTGTTGAAAATGTTAGTTTCGGTTTTCATAATTGTTGTTGTACACATTTCAATATGTATCCTATGTAACAAACAAAAGAAGAAAAGAAGTTATTATTAAAGCATGGGTTTTATGCTTTTTATTGATGGTCTTCAAGGTAAAAGCATGTTCTTCATGCTTCTAAGGTTTGTTAGGTCTTAGGATTTATTGTCATGAGTCAAAGGAGTCAACGTCATGTTTATAAGACCTTTTTGGGCAAAATGTAATTGAAAAAAGAATTATTTTTGAGTCTAGAAAGTCCTGGGAACTCCAAAAGTACAAGTCAGCCTAAAGGAGGGAATTCGACCCCTTGGAAAGGCTATATGAAGGCGTAGTTCGACCCCATTTGTCACCCACTCACTAAGAAGTTCGATCTCAAGGAAAAGGTTCAATCTCTAGCTGGGAAGCAAGAAGACAAGAAGAACAAAGGTCTAGAAGAAGAAGAAGAAGAAGACTTGTTTTTGGGCTATTTCTCTCTCACTCGTGCGAAAGTCTGGGGTTTCTGCAGCTACAATTACCAAGTCACCAGGTTCGTGTTCGAGTTCGAGTTCGAGTTCAATGACCTTGAAATTCGAATAAAGTTTGGCAACTAAAATTTTGTCAATAAAGTTCGACATAAAATTCGACATATAGAAATTCGAAAAAAAAATGTGTGTATATATATATATATATATATCTATATATATATAATCAATTTGGAAGTCAAATTCAAAGTCCATAATGCACATTGCAAAGACATAAGATTATTGCTCAAACATTTAAATCATTTCGACATAATTTTAAATTTTTATAAACCATGAAAGCGAGTGCCAAATTCCAATAAAGAACCAAGTTCCAACTTCCAAAGTTCCATACATAGTAAACAAGGTGAGAGATTCATCATAGACATTGGCAATTTGGCACACATATCAAATTCAACAAAACCATGGGCCATATCAGATTTCATATATTGAAAAACAATCTGATAAAAAAGTATTCAAAATATATGAACTCGAAAGTTCAAACTTTAAAGTAGCTTGGCAGTTTTAGAAAATTGTTCATGCAAAAAGTAAACTAGAAATCTAAAACAGGAACACAAGTTTTATTCTTGATGTTCTTGTGGCCCACTTGTTATATCAAAAAGTTCTATGTCATCAAGAGCAGTAGGAGTTGTGAATCCGCTAGATGCTTCAGCATTAGATTCATCAGTCAATTCCTTATCAATGTGTACAAATCAACGTCATCCATTGATGCATTTGGAACAAGATCGATCCACGGAGTAGAGGAATTGGATGACTCTTTAGCCACATTCTTCAATGCCAACTGTAAGTTACTACGAACATAAACAAGATCTTCTAATCTTCCAGATAACAATCTATTTCTTTTCTTGGAATGAATGTGGTCAAAGGAACTTGAATTCCTTTCACATGTTGATGCACTTGATCCCTGCCTTAAGATACGAATTGCAAAATTTTGCAATTCTGGTGCCCCTGAACCATAAAATTCCCACCATACTGTTGGATCACTTCTGCTCCTATCATACTTTGTTGATTGTGTTCCAAATAACCCTTCTTCTTACCTGTATGTCCTCAACTGACTTCTGATCAAACTTGCAATTTCTGGATCTGGATTTAGCTTCTCAATAGACTGGATAAGTCTATTCATGATTTCTTCATCCCTATGTCTTGGTAACCCAAACAATCTAGGGTCCAAATAGCATGCTGCTGCATGTAATGGACTATGCATCATCTTCCATCTTTGATCAATTAAATCCCATATCTCCTTGTAATCAGCGTCCACATTATTAAAAGCAGTTGCAATGGTCTCTTTGCAACGATCAATGCTTTCATAAACAAAACCCATACAAGGTTTGTCACCATCAACCATCCAGAGCACATTAACAATCGGGCCACAAATTTTTAAAACCTTGTTTGCATTTTCCCAAAGTCATTATTGAGCACTATTTGTTCAACATTTTTCCCCTTAGTTTCTTTGAAAGGGTAGATCTCTCCCACTCAGTGTTGCAAAAAACAGCTCTTAGGCTCGCTTTTTCCTCAACAACTTTTTTCAGAGTAATATAAAAAGTGGCAAACCTTGTATCACAAGGCCTCAACAACTCTTTTGATGCATTCTTCCTGTATATGCTCAAAGTGAGACGATGGTTGATGAAGTTTGCAATTGTTTTGGCTCTTCAGATCGTCTCATTGACCCAAGGAAATTTGGCTAAGTCATGCAACATTAAATCCAAGAAGTGAGCTGTACAAGGGGTCCAATAAATTTGATTATACTTTTCCATAATTAGCTTCCCTGCACCAACACAATTTGATGCATTATCTGTAATAACATGGACACCGTTTTCCACCCCAACCTCTTGAATCGCTTCACCAAAATTCCAAAAATAAATTCTGATTTCTTCACTCGATCCATTGCATTTATTGCCTTCAAGAAAAGTACCCCTTGATGACAATAAACAAGTACATTGATCAATGGGCGATGACACAAATTTGACCAACCATCATTCAAAATTGTGCATCCTGTAAGCTTCCAAGACTCTTTAATCTCAGCCAACTTTCCTGTCACTCTGTCTTTTGCTTTCTTTAGCAAAGTTGTCTTTAAAGCTTCAGATCCAGGAGGAACATAGCCCTTCCCAAAATCAATGGCCTTTTTAATTACTTTTTTAAAATATGGACTCCTCGCCACATTAAAGGGAATTGCACATGCATAAAAGAATTCTGCAACAACATCATCAACTTCCTATTTCTCAACAGGTTTCTAGAATTGATTTAATGTTTTGGTTCCACCTGTTTTTGCTTGAGTATAACTTGATCCACCAATATTTGAGATTGAATTAATGGTGTTGGAGGAAGACATGGCAATCTCCCTCTCAATTCGCTGCGTCTTATTTACCCTTTTCTCCTTTTGCATCTGTGAATTGGAATGGTCTTTCTACGCTGTGGCTTTTTGTTCATCAATGATCTTAGTGCAGGCTTCAACACCACCTTCACTTCCATTGCTAATACCGAGAAGGTGATCCACTGCTTTAGTTAAAGTGCCAGTGAAATTATGTCCACACAGTTGACATGAAAGATTATAACCATCTTTTTTGACAAAATTCCAAGCTATAGCAGTTGATTTTGGGGGTGCCGTTGAAATTTGAGGGTTTTGAACCTCTGATTGTTGAAAACTGGTGAAGGCTTGAAGTCTGAAATGTCTGCAATTTTTTTTGTATTTACATTTTCATTAGTTTTATTTTTTTTTGCAGAATTAAATTATGAAAATTTGAAACTATATTTTATATAAAAAAATTATCAGTTCAAAATTTAGCCTTAGCCTCTTTAAATACTGATAAATTGTATTTAAGTTTTAATTGATAAAAACTAGTAAATTTTATTGAACTGATAAAAAAAGTGTGTTTTAATTTTTGACTTACCTGGACAGTGGACGCTGGACAGTCTGGACACTGCGGCTTGCTGGAAACTTGAGGTTGCTTGAAAGTTGAAGGCTCACTGCTCTTAGGCAGCAAGATTTGTCAGCACTCAGAACTTCAAAAAAAATCTGAGCTATCTCACACACTACTTAGATTTCACAATTATAATTTAGACCAATCAATGATATTGATTGGAGCTTGCAGGGTTTGAGGAGAGGAGTGAAGACAGATTAGTTGGTAACTTGATACATAGGTGACATGTTACCGAAACATAAAAAGAAATCATCACAGCCTACAACCTACAACTTATAAGTCTATTCACCCATGGAGAATCTCCTGGAAAAAGTAAAAATTGAAACGCTGAGCAGACAATGCTAACTTTTGAATGCAATGGTCTCTTTGCGATTATACAGAGAATGCGATTATACACAATCGTTGCATATTTATAGGTTTATTACCTTACAAGTTACTGTGCATTGCTTGGCGTGCAGGAGTCAAGACTGCTCAGCATGCACGGTGCATGAGTCAACTTCAAAGTTGATCTGAGAGCCTGAGGTAGCAGGAGTCCTCAGTCAAGAGCCAAGCTGTGTTACGTGTAAAGTTTAAACTGTATCAGTATGTTGCTGATGCTCACGTGGAGTTCGGTTGAGGACTGAGGTTAGTGGTCAACTGGTCGTTGGTGCTCGACAGTGTATCAAACGATCCAACCCTTCGCATGGCGCAAACAAACGATTCAAACCCTCCGCACGGCGCAAACAAATGATTCAAACCCTCTGCACGACGCAAACAATGAAACTAACCCTCCGGCAAAAAATGAAACCAAAAGTAAAATGGGCCCGCAATTGATTTGGAATTTTTTTTTAAAGCAACAAAAAAATTTGAACCAAAACGATTTTCTTCGAACCAAAAATGAACTTAATCGATTTTGTTCGACATTAAATTCGAGTTCGCCATAAAATTCAGTGAACTTGAACGAATAAGTTCGTATTTGTTTGAAGTTCGACGAATTTCAAACTGATTCGTTCAAATTCACCGAATCTGTTGACTAAGGCTACAAAGGAGACCAAATTTGTAGATCTGAGTTGTAGTAGGATGAAGTGCAGTCTCGTTGCTGGAAGGATGAGTACTCTGTTTTGACCTCGTTGACCTTGGAAAAAGTTGTCTTGCTCAAGGAAGGTCTCAAGAGGAAGCTAGATTAGGGTTCTGCAGCTGCTACAGGGCCGAAGTCGCATGTCGAGGGAGAAATATTGAAGTTGAGAGGTTGAAGTTGTAGTTTGAAGCTGGTTGGTGCTAAATCAAGCAAGGACTTGTTGGAAGGACTGACTTGGTACTTGGAGGAGGACTTGGTCTAGGGTTTGGGTCTTTGTTGTCTCACTGAAAGCAAATTCCATAAGAAGAGAAGAGTTTTTTGGGTTTTCCCCTTGGAGGGCTGTTGCCTTGGCTGAGAGCCTAATTTCTGTGTCCTCTATTGTCACTGTTTTTGTTCTTGATATTTGTTTGATGAAAATATCTAAATAAAGAACACAAGAAGACTAACAAAGTTCGCAAGCAAATATTAAGGTTAAAGGAAAATTGGAATTAATAGCTGCCACTTTAAATTTTTTAACATGGTATCAGAGCTAAGGTGAACAAGAAGGCAGCTGGAAGGATCATCTTGTGGTCACAAAGAAAGGGTTGTTTGTCACGGGGAATAATTTGTGAAAGAAAAGAAGTAGAAGACCTATTGATCTGGAAGGACGATTTTTACATTGAAGAAGATCAAGACTACATCAAAGGAAGGCTTAAGAAGAAGACTACAAGAAAGGTTATCTCTTGAGAGAAGGAGATCTATTTAAAGGCTCATGGAAAGGCATCTTTGAAGGAAACATTAAAAAGGATCTTGGTATCATTAACCAATCTTGAAAGCTGTTGTTGGAGAAATCCTTGGAAACATCTTTCAAGGACATTATTGAAGTTTCTTCAAAGGTCTTGAGGGCATCAAGAAAGGTTGGAGACATCATCAAGGAAGAGGAGAATCTTGGTTATCAAGTAAGTATCATTAATGTCTAAATCTATAGGTCATATGGGTTCTTTCTGCAAGGAGAGCAATAAGCTCGTTGGAGCATCAAATTACCTAGCATGGAAGAAAATGATTGACTTGGCACATATAGAATATGAGGTAATGGAGTATGTAATTGGGGAAATTGCTGAACCTAGCAAAGACAAGACTCAAGAACAAGCAAAGTACAAGAAAAGGAAGTAATGGCACAAATGATCATAGTTGAATCCAATAAAGATCATCTTGTTTCATTTGCTGCAAATATGAAAACGTCCAAGGCTATGCATGATAAGCTAGTGAACTTGTACTTTGTAAGTACATCGAGACAAAAAATGTTTTTGCGGAATAAACTATACAAGATGAAGAAATCAAAGGTTGAGGACTTGGCATCCTTTCTAATGAAGATATCTCAATTAAGAGATCACCTACAGGGGCTTGGAGAGACGATTTTTGATTTGGAAATGACCATCTGTGTATTAAATGCATTGCCACAAGAATGGAGCAACTTTGCAACAAACATCTACTCTAAGAAAGATTCAACTCTTTTTGATGAGTTGTGGGCTCAATGCATTTTGGAAGAATCTAGGATCAAGGTAAAAGATGACATTAGATTAGATGAACAGTCTCAAGCCTTTCTAACTCGAGTCCAAAAGCTGAAAAAGGGAAAGTTCGGAAAGTCCAAGAAGAAATATATGTCCAAGATTCAATGCTTTAAGTGCAATGAATATGGACACTTTAAGAGGGATTGTCCAAAGCAACAAAACAACAAGAGAAAAGAAAGGAGCGAGGCTCACATAGCTGAGGCAACGAGAACTTGAGAAGAAGCTGAAGAAAGATGTGAAAGATCTTTACTATTGAAGAAGGCACACTATTTGTCAGGTTCTTTATGCGGATTGATCTTTCCTTTAGGATAGCATGCATTGTTGTTTACTTCAAAAGGAATCTTGATTTTACATAAAATCATAGAGATAAGCATGTGATAGTAGCATATGTAGACTCTATTTTGACTCAAATAAATTTTCTTTACAATATGTAACGTGCCCAAAAGGGTCTTCCGTACATGACAATGACTCAATTTACTTGTAGACTCAATGACAAGCCCTAGGAGCACTCAATGGGTGCTTGGCCTGTAAAACAAATAACCTTGAGCATGAAACCCATGCCTCAAGAATAACAATAGTAATTTTATTTTTCTCTTTACATCAAATACATAAAATCATGATTACATATGTCCTTATGAAGACCGAACTAGTTACATATTTCAACAAAGAGCATACCTGATTTTGCTATCCCAACTCTTCTTATTACCCCCAACAATATTTTTGATAGTTGTCATAAGGTTCTTGTTACTAGACTCGGCCTAGCTATTTCCTTGGGGATAATAGTTAGAGGAATGGGTCAACACAATCCCTTATTTACAACAAAAGGAAATAAAGACAATGACGCTGAAGTTGTTAGCATTATCAATCACGATTTTAGACGAGACTCTAAACCTAGTGATAATGCTATCTTCTAAGAAACTCATTAGAAGCTCTTCATTGGCCTTCTTGGTGGGTATGGCTTCTATTCATTTGATAAAATAATCCGTGGCAGTTAGAATCCAGTTGTGCCTATTGCTCAAGTTATATTTGAATTCTTTAATAAAATCAAGACCCCGTTGTTGAAATGGTGCATCATTAATCATGGATTTCAAGGGGAGGTGGGAAGTTGCTTCTTTCTAGTGAAAAATTTGACATGGATGTCATGCGGTCTCATGTTTATGTGTGTGTCAGCAAAAATTGTAGTTGAGTAATATTCTGTCGTTAGGATTTTTTCAATTGTTGTTTTTTATGAATATAATATATATAAAAATAATGTAAATATAAATAATAATAACAATAATAATAATGATTAATTAGTGATTAATATAGAAGAGGCATGTTTCTAAGGATATGACCATTCATAAGGGGGCACCTGCCTAGGTATATAAGTTGGCCCTCATTTGTAACAATCTCATCATCATTTTGTCATTCATATATATATATAAGATATTCTCAATGGAGATCTTCATATTCCAAGTGTTTTGGAGTATTTTACTTGGAGTACGAACATTATTTGTTACATTGGTACCGATGCTGTTGGACCCTCTAGCCGCTCAATCGCTGCACAGAGCCAGTTTGATCCAGCCTTTGGCCATCAATCTTCGTCAAGTTCGTTGCCATTACGATCAAGGCTTTTATCCACAAGAAGCTTTTGGAGGTTGTCCATCTTGGTGTCAGGCCCTTGACCATTAAAAAAAAGAAATGAAAAAGCAAATATATATATTAAAAGAATATAAAGGAGTTCTAAAATATTAAAGATAAAAGGGACTTTTAATTAATAAAAGAATTCATAAAGGTGTTCAAATTTCATTAAATAGAAAGGGACTTTAGCATATTTTGAAGAAATGGGCCACTAACATGAAGAATATATAAACTCTTTAATCAAAGTATCATTTTATCGACAAACAAAAAATGGAATCAACTACTAACGAGAAAGGGATGGAGTCTATAACGTAAGGGAAGGAAAGATTTTAAGAACTTCATATAATTATGCTTTAGTGCTATTTCAAATTAAGGGGACTCTTGCAGGAAAAGATGTTATTATTTCTATCACGCCTGTGGAAGATAAAAATTATATAAACGCTGAATTCACTAACCAATTGGTGATTTCAGAGTCAAATATAATAAAAAATTTAGACCTTTGGAATGCAAAACAATATGACATAACTGATTTGCAATTAAACATTGAGGATTATACATTTATATCGCAATTCTTTGTTCAATCCCTATGGGGTGATGCAGGTGACAAAATTTTGGGTTCCCCCTAGGTGGAATCACTAGGGTCGTGCATTTTAAACGCCGAGAAAAATTTCTTGACATCATAGAAAAAATAAGAAATAATGCTATAAGAAAAAAATATTGCTATAGGGCGTTACATTGAAACCAGATTCGGTAACACTAGAAGACATAACAAATATCTCAAGAATAATTCTTCAAGAAAGTTTGTGCAAAATATGAAAAATGAAGTTGACAAAATTATCGCTGAAGAAAACAAAGAAGTTTCTCGCCTTAATGTCCACATTGAAAAATTACTTGCATAGGCCAAGAAGTCAAAGGCTAAGAAGCAAAACATAAAGCAAGAAAAAGAAAGTTTTGAGAAGAAATTTAATGAGTCTATTAGAGCAAGAAGAAGAAAATTTGCGCTGAAAAAACCTTAATCAAAAGTTATTAGAACACATTAGTGCTTTAAAAAATGAGAAACTTGAGCGTCAAAATGAAGTTGAATCAAAAGCTGAAGAACTTTCATGTTTAAAAAATTGTAACCAAAATTTGCTTACTTTGATTAGAAACTTAAAGATGATAATAAATCATTAAAGAAAAAATTAGAATAACTTATCACCAAAGAAGTATCCAAGTCTTCAGACGTAACCGTTCAAGTTGAAGAAAGAGGAATGAATATCGACCCGATCGATATCACAACTCAAGAAGATGACAAACTAGTTGAAGTAAAAACATATTTTGATGTTGCAGTTTAAATGATGAAAAATATACAAGTGAAGAACCTGTAACCAATTCAACAACATAAATACTTGAAGTAAATCAAGAAATTGCCACACACATGATAAGAGAAAATCAAATCGCAAGAAGTTCTTATCGACATCTGAATCGCAAAAGCAGACATCTCAATTAGTCTACGTATCTATTTTGGTCAAAACATATACAACAAGCTTATGCTCCAAAGAGTATTGAAGTTAGCACAATCTAGTCTTACGATAACATGTTATCATAGCTATTGAGTAATTGCAAAGTTCGACAGAAGATTGTTTTAGGATGGTCAGATCCATTCTCAGTTCGACAATTTTGTTTATCACTGAGAGGATTCATCGAAGATGACAACTCGAAGAAATCCAAAAAATGCGAATAGATTACAAGAAAAAGAAACCAATGACAAGTTGTATTAGCAATAAGATTTCAGGACAAAGCTTTTTGAAGAGGAAGACAATGTTATATATAATGTTATATATATATATATATGTAAATATAACAATAATAACAATCATAATAATGATTAATTAGTGATTAGTATAGAGGAGGCATGCCTCTAAGGACATGACCCCTCATGAAGGGGCACCTTCCTAGGTATATAAGCGGGCCCTCATTTGTAACAATCTCATCATCGTATTCTCATTCATACATTTCATATATATATGTTAACCTCAATGGAGATTTTCATATTCCAAGTGTTCTGGAGTATATAGTTTGTGAGTACGAACTCTGTTTATTACATTATATTAGTTGCAAAATGCCCTCTATAAAACTATGTGAAATTACACAATCAAGTTTTCTGCTTTTTTCCTATTTACACACAAGGATTACCCCATTTGAACATTTCCTACCAAGGCCATGTTGCGTTAAACAATACTTTATGGCTTTCAATCTCAGGGCCTTTCTATTATGGTCATGATCTAGATTTAAACAGGATCGCAACAAATTACAGAGATAACCATAAATGTAGAGATGCAGCGGAAATAATACTTCACTTCATTACTGTAAAGTACTGAAATATGCTTACAAATAGAAATGGAAATAAACCAGCTAGGGCTATGGTAGCTTAACCCTGAGAAGAGATGTGGCGGTTACATGCCTCTGAACTGTGTTACAATGAGGCTCGAAGGCCTATTTATTGTTGAGAAACGATGTAAAACCCTTAACATCCCAAAACCTAACCCTAGAAGATGAAACACCAAATTATGGGCCTTGTTTTAGGTAAGTTGGTACATCAATTTCCCGGGGTCGTAACTTTGGCACCCGATCTTCGTTTGATGTGTACAATAGCTCGTTAGAAAAATCTATCCGAGCCCTACAACTTTGGGAAGAGCAACATCGATCTATGGACCCATGTTGCTCCCAGATTTCCCAAAAAACATCGTTTAGGGCCTCAAAACGGCTCCGGAAGTTCAGGACCCGAAAAACTGCAAAAAATAGTAAATTGTGCTACAATTGCGAAAACTAAAAAGCTGAAAGAGACAGTTGTGGGGGTCCAAGTGGGATAGGTGGGTGGCCACCAACATCCCACCTGGATCAGGTCAACCAATTGGGGTGAGGTGAATAGGTTTCTTAGGTAGTAGATAATATTGGAATACTAATCATCATATTCAAGTTCACTAGTAGTAGCACATATTTGATTGCTTTCTCCCAACTCGTACATGGTATTTTCTTAAGTAAATATCTTGACTAGCCTTGGTGTTGAAATTTACCTTGCACTCTAAGTGTGGTCTATGAGTAGACTAGTACATAAATACACTAGAGATGCTCAACTCTAAAGCAATTTGCATGCCAAAAAATATTAGCAGTGAAATCAACAATAGTGCACAAGATATATGGCCCAAAACATTCCTTACCACTCCATTAATAAGAAAATCATACGACTCTCGTACCAAGGATCATGGCCCTTTAGAAACTTTGATACAAATGCTATAATACAACAAAATACAATTTGTCTTTTGACTATTACAACTAGGGGTGAGGTCTTATCCTTTAGACCCTCAGCTGCCCATGAAAAACAAAGACAAAATACTCAACTTGCTGTGTGTGCTTGTGGTCCTTGACAAGCAACCCTTTCGGGGCTCTTTGTCCACTATTCTTGGCTGTCCTTTGCCTCCAAATTTTCACACAGAGATCAACTCCTTTTAAGCTTTGTCACGTTGCATGCTATAGCTATCTTTCCACATGCTCCTTTTCATCTTGTTGTCAGCTCCTTGCCCCCTAACGAACTTCCCTCTTCCAGCCCTTGATCAACCCTCTCTTATTGTTTGCACATTTTTCCTCCCTGTAGCTTTCTGTGGCCTTCCTTCGGCCTAATTTCTTGCAACCTCAGACCTTTAGCTTGAGGTCCTAACTGCGGCCTAACTTTAGCCCTTCCTGGCAGCCTTGACCTACCACAAATGACCTTGGCCTGCTTTGTGTTGAGAAATCTAGGGGCAACTAGATTAATTGATTTCTCTTATTTTCATAACTGCTTGTGATGCATTTAAACTTATCTTGATTATTTCTTCTTTCACTTGTTATTATTATGTTCTTATGATCAAATAGCTTCCAAACCATAAAGAACAATAAGACAAGAGGACACAAGATATAGGCAGTCAACCAGGGCCAAAAACCTCTCCATTTGAGAGGAAAACCCGCAAGAACTCTTCTCTTCTTATAGAAATTCAATTGACGAATTCCAAGGCATATGACCCTTGACCGAGACCCCTCCAAGACCAAGTCAATTCTCAAAAATTTTGTAGTTTCGAACTCCAACAAATTCTTCTGCAATTTTGACCTCCCAGTGGATTCTTTTGCAACTTTGACCTCCCAAAAGATTCTTCTGCAACTTTGATCCAACAGTTTCTTCTGGAACTTCGATCCAGTCGTTTCTTGTGGAACTTCAACCCGATAGTTTCTTCTGGTACTTCGACCCAAGAGTTTCTTCTGGAATTTCAGCCCAACAATTTCTTCTGGAACTTTGACCTAGCAGTTTCTTCTACAACTTCAACCTAGTAGTTTCTTCTGCAACTTCGACCCAACAATTTCTTTTGCAACTTGACTTGCCCAGTAACTTTCCAACACTTCGACTTGCCCAACAACTTTCCAACACTTTGACTCAGAAATATTTCAATGGTCTTCTCGTCAATCTCATCAAGTCCTTCACTTGATTGCTTGATATCCTTCTCTACTTCTTCTTTTAGAACATAATGTAGATTCTGCCTTTCTTCTTCCTCCTTTATGTCAATATCAGCAAATTGTCCTTCTTCACATGTTTCACCTGCAAACATACACAAGTTATCAGATTTAAAATCATGTGACCCTTTGGTCTCACTTGAAGTTTCAGTCTTCAAGTCTTCATCTTCACCTAGAACTTCACCCTGTTCTGCTTCACAAATGAAAACTTCCATTTTCAACTCAGCTTCTATGAGTTCTTCCACTTGGCCCTTCTCTTGCCTCTGTTGTAGCCTTCTTTGGAACTTATGCCACTTCACTGGCTTTTTCTTCAAGACCCAACCTAGTCTTTGGCTTTCCTCAAGTATCATCCTCAATACATTGAGTTGTTCTTTCATCTCAACATTCTCTTTGTCAATTTCCTCTTGACTCATTCTCTTGCCATTTACCTTGGCATTCTCTTTCTTCACTTTTCTTCTGCTGTGATCTTCCTCAAAACCTCCACTATGACTATCAATAGTCATCTTCTTCTCCATCTCAATGAGTTCTTCACTCACTCACTATGAGCTGCATTAAAGCCTCTGCAAGAACAAGTCCTCCCTGCTGCCACTTACCTCACCAAACTTTCCTCTGTACTTGGTCTTTTGGCAAGCCCTTGGCTCTCTATCTCTGGAACCTCTTTGAGCACTTATCTCTGCTCCTTCTAGGCTTCAACTCATCTGCACCTTTCAAGAAAACAACTGTCCTCTTTATCCAACCTCTGTTGGAATTCCTCAAGGTTCTGCCACATTCTGCTTTCATTCAGAAACTTTTACTAGCTTCTTTTATCCCTTAGCAATTCTACCCACATCCTCTGTGGAATTGCCTTTGTGAGCTGCAACAATACCTCTGCAGTAACAAGTCTCCTTCTTGCTACATATGCCTCACTAAGTTTCTCTCCTTTGAGCTCAGTGTTTTAGCATTTCTCTTGTTCTTTCCTCTGGAACCAATTGAGCACTCCTTGCTCTAGGTTGCTGCAATCTTCTCACCTTCTTACGCTGCTACCTTTAAGATCTCTGCATGATCTTGTTCTTCCATTCTCTTGCACTTTGAATGGATTGTTGAGCTCCCTACTATCTGGACACATTCGCCATGATCCATCCTTCTTGTGCACCAATACTACTGGAGCAGAGAAAGAACTTTGACTTGGTTGAATTATACCAGCCTCTAGCATTTCTGCAACCATATGTTCAATTTCACTCTTTTGGGCATAAAGATATTTGTACGGCCTGATGTTTGGAGGAACACTTCCTGGAATCAGATGAATAGCATGATCATGATCACGCATAGGTGGGAGACCTTTGGGAGTCTC
>APFE030966261.1:0-15794 GCA_000404065.3 Pinus taeda | reverse complement strand
ACTTCTATTATTATACAAAAAGGCTACAAAAAATTACATCGAGGCAGGCCTCAGATTTCACCATTCGGAGATGGATTTAGCACAATGAGACACATAACCGGGATATCCAGACAGACACTTGTCACCGACCAAGACTGGAAGACCAGGAAACTGCCAAAAACCTTAACCAGCTGAGAGGTAATCCTAGTGACCCAGACATTGCTTACAGTAACAGACCCAAAAAACCATATCCCCAGACTGTTACATATGACAATATAGCCGCATACAGAGGCACGCTTGAGAATTGCGTATAACATGAAAAGAGCTGAGCATAGCTTCAGCTTTACAAAGAAAATCTCACTGAGAAGGCAGAGAACAAGGGATACCAGACAAACTAAATTGAAGCGCCATATCCACCACCAAAACGCCCTGGAGACAGGCTCAGTCATCCATAGAGGTGGAAGGCTGCTCTTCCACCACCCTACAGCCATATTGATCCGACTCGCTTGAATCCGTGTAAGGCGCATCGTCTTTGGCTGGCTCACTCGGACCCGCCACCGCACCCGAGGTTTTCGCAGGCTGATCTCGTTGACCCAGGACTGGAGCAGGAGGCTGAGCTTGTTGACACAGGTCTGGAGCGGGAGGCCTTTGCTCCTCAGCGACTTGTGGAGGAACTGCGTGATCACATTTCTCAATTCGAACAGAGATATAATATGTTGCATTATCCAGTAAGCATGGGAAGCAGAACCGGGATGAGGGATGCGAGCTATGCTCGCAGACAGAAGCACGAGCCCGCCCTCTACCTCTCCCTCGGCCTCGCCTTGCACTTCGTGAATCAGAGCCATCTGAAGAGGATTCCATGGAGTGAGAGGAGCACTGCGGGTTGGCTCTGCCTCTGGCGCCTCCCCGAGACCCGCCTCTGCGGCTGCTAAGGCGAAGCCTTTCTCTTGGCATTCTGAGCTGGAATGAACAGTGAAACGACACAGAGAGCTGTGGCTTCTCGAATCCAGAGGCCCAGGGAGCCAAGAATTCAGGCCCAGAAACTCTGAGTGGTGCGGAGGCACAGAGGGCGGGATATCCCCGACAGCGGAGATACCCAGGGGAGCCACAAGCGAAAACACCCAAAATCCCCGATAGGAAAACACAGGAGCGTGAAAAAGATAAACAGTATGAACGAGAAATTCAACAGTAGAGACCAGGACTTTCAGAATTGCAGGCCGAGGTCTGAACCTCCAAAATCCCCGATAGGAAAACACAGGAGCGTGAAAGAGATAAACAATATGAACGGGAAACTCAACAGTAGAGACCAGGACTTTCAGAATCGCGGGCCGAGGTCTGAAACTCTGAGACCTTCTCCAGTGTCCACAGACCTGCTGCAAACCACAACAAAGAATACCCCAGAGCCAAACATTAGCCAAAACAGCAGAAAGGAAATAAGTTACCATCCCCGGCTCGCTGTAGATATACTGCGCGGCAACTGTCCAAGCCATGTGTGAACCGATACAACGCAGCTTCATCTCGGAAGCCGAACGAACAAAGCGCGAGCGAGGAGTAATGCAATGGGCGGCTGGCTTGCGGTGGATTATACTGCCCGCCTGCATGTTGAAACGAAAGGGGTGGCAGGCCTTTAATTCAGTCGGACAGATGGCGGGGCTGGGTTGCCACTTGCCCAGTGGGAAGCCCGCCTCTGTACCTCCCTCATTTATGATCACCCGCAACCGGGAGTGTACTCATGGTTATTAAGGAACAACATCAGGTTGATTGTTCGAGATGTGAGGTTTAGTTTATAGATCAATTGGTTAAGGTGGTTAATTCTTTTCCAAGTCTTATTCATGAACAAGTTAAGCAACATGAGATACATTTAATGTCCTACGAACATCTTCTTAAAGACAGAATGAACTCAATTCATTCATTCAACTGAATTATAGAAGCTATCATCATCTGCAGTGTATTGTAGGGAATGGTACATGTGAGTCTAATCAAAGCCTTGTTTCAGATGGTATGTTTATTTTCAGTTTCAGGGGTGCAGGTCAGTATTGGGGAAGTCATTGTCCCATTTCTTTAGTATTGCGTCATCATTTCATGCTTTTAAAAGTAATGAGACCTCTCTTCAAGTGGAGAGGAAGTCTGTAAGTTTTCATGACAAAGCATTTTTGAAAGCAGATCTAAAGTTTCCTTACCATGGTTTGAAAACTAATGCATTAATTGGAAGTGTAAGTCAATGGAAAAATCAGTTAATAGACATAGTGATTCAATTAAATCAACAGTTACTTAGATACTTTCAGAATCAAACTAAGTTGCAACAGTCTTTTCATCACAGCTGGATGAGTTATGGGCAACAAATTCACTTAATAACAATGTTCCACCAAGTCTCCGGGACAGGGAGACGCGGGTGCGGGGAGACGCACAAAGGGGATGTGTGGGAGTACCCTCAAATTTTAGGGAAATTTAGGGGAGATGGGGGGACGTCGAGGTATATATAATATAATTTTTAATTATATATATGTATATAATTTTGAAATTTTCATGTTCATATTCATTGTTCAATAATGAAATCATATTAAATAGACTAATTAGTAATAGTAATACATTGAAATTTCAAATTTGATCCATACATAAAATTTATATTCATAAAGGGTAATTAGACAAAAATGAAGGGGGGATGCCCAGAAGAACCCCATTTTTGGGGGGACGCCCACAAGAACCCCATTTTTGGCGGGGACGCCCAGAAGTACCCCTTTCGGGGAGTCGAGTCTCCCGCATTGGGCAAACGCACCCCCTTGCGTCTCCCCGAGTCTCCCCAAAAGGGGGACGTGGGGAAACGCACCCCGAAAGTCTCCCTGTCCCGGGTGCGTGGGGTGCGAGGGGTGCGCGCACCCCACCCTGGGGGATGCGTTCCTGTGGAACACTGCTTAATAATCAGTCAACAGGAAAGTAAATCAAGTCATGTAATTGATACAAAATCAAAATAAAAGGAGTCTTTGAATATTTCAGTTATTCCAGAAAGTAGATTGTTAATACCCATCAAATGTATTGAACAAAGTTCTACAAACACTGTTTTCAAAGATGTTTCTGAATCACTAACTCATGATTCTTCGTGGAAAGAATTCAATTGCCTTGTTGATAACATGTTTATCCATCTTCGCAAGTTGGCCATATTGCGGATGGAAGAAACAAGTCACCGAATCGAAAGGTATCAAGGTTAGCATCATCAAGGTCATCATAGCATGCAGATGATTGATCGAATGTATTGGTACATCATCAGGTCAATGTGGAAAGAGTGGGAATTCTACCCTCATCGACTATTTCATTAGTCAAACTTTTGTGGTCCAAAAGCTTTCAAGTGGAGAGGAAATGATCCAGGAGGATTCATCGATCCGCACAAGTGTTTGAAGTGTCGTCATCAATGTTCATGGGTGTCGTTTAGTGTCGTCGTCGCTTCAATTTAGTGTCGATAGATCGACAATGTTGGTAATGATCAGTGTTTAGGTAATGTTATGGTTTCATGGCATTCAGTTGATATGATGTTGTACCTGGCTATCGACTTATGTCATCGACAGTTCCGCCAGAGTTTGGTCGATGACATGTGTTTTGTCGTCCGACTTTTCAGGATTTAAGGTTGATATAGTTGATTGTGTAAAAGGGTTCGAGTTAAAGTACGTGGCCGACGACATAGTCTTGTCGTCGTCACCAGTGTCTGTTTCAAAGATGTGATGGTCGTCGTCATGCAATGTTGACGAATGTCGCACGGAGACCATAAGGATATATCAGGGTCGATCGTTTGGAAAAGGCTTCAGTTTCACTGATGTCGTTGTGCAGAGCTGACATGGGTCTTTGAACAGTTAAAAGAAATTGTTTACCTATGCCTAAACCTAAACCCTAACTCCTAAGCTATCATATTATTCTTTGTTACCCTAAGAATCCTATTCTACACATCTAAACCATCAAAATCCATTTCCTAGCATATGCTTAAAACCCTAAGCTATTCCTATGCTAAACCATTCAAAAACCCTAATGCATTAGCTTATGTATTAATCTACATTCAAAATCCATTTGCAATCCTAAAAGCTCTAAACCTATGATCGTAAACCTAATGCTCAATGTCCTACCCATGTATTAAATTACATTTACAAATCCAAGTCCTAATCCTAAACCTATGTACTAAAACACATTCAAACTCCATAAGCCGACTTGATCTTCTTCTAGGCCGACATGGTGTTGAGGATACATAAATCATATTTGACTGAATACTTAGCCTTTTTGCATGATTCAAAAGCCTAAGAAGGGTTTCTTTAGAAGTACAATGACTTTATTGACAAAGAATAAATCCTAGAAGTCCTCAACGGGGACTTTGACCTAAAACATGGTGACCCAAGCATGAAACCCATGCTTTAATAAGTCACAATAATAATAATAATAAAAATTGTTTTCTTTATTTTTTTGACAAGTACATTACATGATGACTCAAGTACATTAATGAAAACCGAACATAGTTACATTTTCCAACATTCTCTTGCTTGATAACTGTTTGTGATGTGATTTTTACTTCTTTAGATTAGCTTATTCTTTTCACTTGATTATTATTAGTGTTTTCTAAATCAAACAACTACCAAATCATAAATAACAATGAGACAAAGGACACAAGATATAGGTGATCAGCCATGGGAAAAACCTCTCCAAGTCTGAGATGAAAACCCACAAAAATTCTTCTTCTTAAAGAATCTTCAATTGACGAATTCCATGACCTCGACCGTTGACCAAAACCCCTCCAAAACCAAGTTAATGCCTTTCCTTTTGTTGAAGAATGTAACTAGGTTCGGTCTTCATAAAATGTATTTATCAAAAGAATGAAAAATATATTATTATTATTATCATTATTATTATGACTTATTAAAGCATGGGTTTCATGCTTGGGTCATCATGTTTTAGGTCAAAGTCCCCATTGAGGACTTCTAGGATTCATTCTACGTCATAGAGTCATTGTCCATTTAAAGAGACCCTTCTTGGGCTGTTAAATAATGTAAAAAGGTTTATTATTGAGTCAAAAATAACGTTTTTGTCACCTCCACACCAAGTCGACCTCAAGGAGATCAAGTCAGCCTCAATCTGGGTAATTCGACTTCACCAGAAGCCTATATATACAAGCAGTTCAAATTCATTTGGAGCACTCACTCTCTCACACACAAGTTTGATATCTAGAAAAAAGAGATGGAAAAGTGCGAAGTAGGAAAATTGGCTAAAAGGAGTGCGTAGTTGGAGAAGAAGGAAGAAAAGGTCAAGATCAAATTTTTGGGTCATCTCTCTCTCTCTCTCTCTCTCTCGTGTGGATTCCTCTAGGAGATCGAAGTCTCTCTTGTCAAGTCGAAGTTGTTGCTGCTGCTGCCACTGCTAGTTGCTGGGTCGAAGTTGTTGCTGCTGCTGCTACTGCCAGCTACTGGGTCAAAGTTGTCACTGCAAGATCAAAGTTGCTGCTGAAGGGATATCATCTGAAAGAAGGAAGAAAGGGCTGACTTGGAGTGGAGGAAGTTTGTGTCTACGTCAAGAGTCTTAGATTATCTCAAGAAGTTATTAAGGAAGAGTTGTCGACTGGGTTTTCCCCTAGATAGGGATTTTGCCCTGGTTGTCCGCCTATATCTGGTGTCTGTGATATTTGTGCTATTGTTTTGATAATTGCTTGATGAACTAAAAGATAAGAGAAGAACATAAAAATAAGGAAGTCACAAGTAATTATCTATATAAAGAAAATCTTTTTACCTTTCGGATTTTTAACACTTTCATGAATTTTTCTTCTACAATGTCAACCTTAGCCAAACTAGCCTTCTAGTGGCAGCAACCTCTCCTTCGACCTCCTTTTTTCGGACTTGCAACTCCTTGACTGCAATTCGGCCTAACTGCAGAAACCCTAGGCCACACGTGTGAGCAAGATCATGGAGAAATTGTCCTCTTTTCTTCTTCACTTGGTGAGATACTTTTTCTTCAACACCTCGGCCTTCAAAATGATCCCCTTTTCACCCAAGTTCGGACTTCTATGGTGACTGTAATATTCGGTCTTCCTGCAACAGTGAGAGCCCTAATTCTTCTTGCATGTGTGAGATATTCTAGCTGAAAACAGATCCAAACTTCTCGGTTTTCTTTCTTACTTTTCTTCGCTATCTAGGAGGCTTCTTATTCCTTCTTATCCATACTTCTTTCTTTGACTTATAAGCTTGATGATTTAATCCTTGAGTGAGGCCAAGTCCTCCTATATATGCTTTGAAGTCGACTTGTCTTCATTTCTAGACCGGCATGCTCTTATATAGGCCGACTTTGATCATTAGCACTTGACAAGGTCTAGGAGGGTTATTTAACATTTTCTTTGACTCAAATAATTTTTCTTACAATATGTAACATGCCCAAATGGGTCATGCATACATGACAATGACTTTCTTGACTTGTAGACTCAATAACAAGCCCTAGGAGCTCACAATGGGAGCTAGACCTAAAAATACATTTTCTTGAGCGTGAAACCCATGCCTCAAGATCAACAATAATAAATTGAATTTTCTTATTAAATCATGATTACATATGTCATCATGAAGACAGAAACCTAGTTACATATTTCAACGGAGTACACCTTAACTTCGTTTGCATCCAAGTGAATGCAATTTGAATGTTGTTGGTTGCATTCTCTCTCAGTTGGGGTAAGGTGTGTTAGCTGCATTGTGATAAGTGGAAGATTGTTACCCCAAGAAGAACGTATTATATCTGGATCAAACACTCCTTTCTGTTAACAACTTTGCTCTGTTGTTATTTTGATATTTTTTAATAAATGTGCTTTGCCTCTTAAATTTTGTTATTTGGCATCTTGACTTTGTGCATATTTTGTATTTTCAGTTGTTGGAGACTTTGATAAAGAACTGTGGTGACCCTGTTCATCTGCAAGTGGCTGAGCGGGATGTGTTGCACGAGATGGTGAAGCTAGTAAAGAAAAAGGTTATTAGCTATCTTAGCTGGAATATGTTATATTTGTAGGCTAATTCAATTACATTAGTATCCATTAAAATGAATCTTTTGTCTCTCCTTTTTCCTTTCATGTTCCCATTTGAAATAATTTCCATGGTTGGGATTATTTTGTTTGCAGGCAGATTTGCATGTCAAGGAAAAAGTATTGGTCCTAATAGATACATGGCAAGAAGCTTTTGGCAGGTCAGGTGGAAGATATCCTCAATACTATGCTGCTTACCATGATTTGGTGGTAAGTGTTCTCTGTTTCATTTGCATCACTTGTCACAGGGTAGATTCCAAAATGAGAGGTGTTATTAGATACTGTGATAATGCTAGATGTTTCTATATGATTTGCTGAAAGCAATTAGATGATATGAGATCAGATTTTCTGTTTTGGATACAATTAACTATTAAATTCTAATAGAGATAGCCACTTTCCTACCAAGATATGAAGATTTTATATATATAGGATGTAACTTATTATAGACTTAAAAGAAGAACACAAGTAAATATAAGGACAAGTTCAGAATATTAATGTTTTATCCATTGTCTCCAATGAAATCTTAATCTAGTATCGATTGATATAAGACAACATCAATCATCGTGCACATTTTAGACAAAATAGAAAGTATCCTAATGTATATTGATATTATAAATAAATACAGATGAGTGTATCTTAAATATAGGTAAGTTGGGTTAAATAACCATGATTGTAGGAAGAATGCCATATGTAACAACCTATTAGTTCTGTTTCAAGTGGTATTAGAGCCACTTTCAAGTCCTTGGCATGACTGTTATTTTTCTTTGCCCATATTATCTTCTCCAGTTGCATCTAGTTTCCTCTTCCCACGAATATGTATGGAAAACAACAGAAAACGCAAAAATCTCATTTCTCCAAATGGTGGCCTTGCTCAATTTGTGTGTAAACAATTTTTGCATTTGGTTTTCCCGCCATTTTAAATGGCAAAGAGAGTGGCAAGGATGACATGCATCAGAGGTTGCTGAAAGCCAACTCAACCAGATTAAATGACCTGCCCTAGGGGTCAATGTTGATGTTTGTAGCTTGGACAGGAACTTTTGAACAGGTTCTGTGTCAAATGCGCAGGAAGTCGTTTGAGTCCTTTCTATTTTGTAATTCACTTTATTAAATAGAAGAGCCTTTTAATTTTAAGTAATGAAATTCCAGTGAAGTGTAATATAATTACACTAGTGATTTAGATAAATCTCCACCATTGATCTCTAGTGAGATTGGGGGATTTAATCTCAACTGTTGATCTAAATGAGAAATTAGGGTTGTGGAGACTTGGTCATCCACTCAAAAATTATAAAGGCAGAGCAAGACAGAAGGAAAAGGGACACAATTATTTAGTTGCACAAGAGATACAGTGAGGTTTTCTTAGTGTGCAAGCCAAGGAGGGAGAGAAAAACAATGCAGCAGGCAGAAGATCAGTGGCAGGTGGGAGATTGGCCTTAGCAGGCAGTGGATCAGTCCAGCAGCAGCAGATACGATCTGTGTTTGTTTTTCTTCCAGTGGGTGAGCTTTCCTAGTGTGGGAAGCCCTTCTAAGTTTGGAATAATTTTTAATGAAAAGCTGATTTGAAGGGTAGTAAAAATATGTTTGTGTACATAAAAATTTATTTTGCTTCCATTGATTTATTTTCCAGCTGTTGTGTTAGAAAATCAGAAAGGCAGAAAGATTTTCTTATACTTGATAATTACTTGTGGAATTCTTATTTGCTTATTATCTTTTGTGTTCTTCTTTAGTTCATCAAGAAATTATCAAAACCATATAAAGATTAGGGAGACTAGATGTAGGCGGACAACCAGGGCAAAACCCCACTCTAGGGGAAAACTTAGTCAACAACTCTTTCTTCAATAGTTTCACAAGACAATCCAAGACTTCTTGACCAAGACACAGACTTCCTCCAATCACTAGGTTAGCGCTTTCTTTCTTCTGCGAATGACAACCTTCCAACACTATCTTCGACTTAGAATAGCAGCAGCAGCACTTTGATGAAGCAGAAATTTCGACCTAGCAACTTTGATCTTGATGCAACATCTTCAACCCAGTAACTTGGACTTTGATGCAGCGCTTCGACTTTGAAGCACTTCGACCTAGAAGCAACACTTCGACTCAGAAGCAACAACAAAATTTCGGCCTTGATGCAGTACTTCAATCTAGTTGCAGTAGCCCAAAAAATTCCATATGTGTGAGAGAAAGATGACCCAAAAACCTTCAATCCTGTAATTCCTTGTCTTCTTCTGCACTTCGCACTTTTTCACCGCTTCTTCTTGTAGATCGAATTTGTGTGAGTAATAGTCTCTCAAATGAATCGAACTGCTCTTATATATAACATATATACCCTTTTCTGGAGTTCGAATTCCCTTCTTGTTGGCCGAATTGAATTGGTAAGGGCCGATCTGGTGTGGGGGTGACAAAATTCATTTTTGACTCAAAAATAATTCTTTTTACATGATTCAAAATCCCAAGAAGAGTCTTATTAAACATACAGTGACTCTGACGACTCAGTGTAAATACTAGAAGTCCTCAATGGGGACTTTGACTTAAAACATGATGACCCAATCATGAAACCCATGCTTTAATAAGTCATAATAATAATAAAAAAATTCTTTTTCATAAGTACATTTCATTACGACTCAAATACAATTATTAAGACTGAACCTAGTTACATTCTTCAACACTCCCTCTTAACTAAGGAGGTATTCATAATAACAAGTACAAGGAAGATCTCAAAACATACAGACTATGAAGAGTTTAGGCACTGCAATGCCATGGACTAGATTCTTGACCAGGGCAAACTATCCAAGGTCGTCCAACAGTTTAGGCACTTACGGTGCCATAGATTACATTCCTGACCAGGGCAATCTATCAGAGTGGGACTAAGATGGACTAAAGCTTTCAACCTTTCTAAGTACCATTAGGTTTATTTGCTAAACATCAACCTAGGGATTCTGGTGCGTATCCAAGGCCAGAGCTCTATGACCAACACCACCTTCCCTACTTCGAGATCCAAACATCAACACATAGATGTCCTCCCAAGCAATGTGTATCACACCCAAAGCCTCAACACTCCCGATTATACCAATCGGTAGCAAATCCTCCCCGATCAACAGATCGGTAACTAATCTATGTCAAACTAATCAATAACAACAAGCATGTAAAACATGCTATCAAATATCCGAGAGATTTACCTATACAAACACAGCCCAATGAGTAGAAAACTTTCAAATATATATAAGTAAGCACAAACTTCTGAGGTCTTTTAGATAACTTGATGTTGCTTCTCATCTTATCACAATAGGACATTCAAATGAATCTAGAAGATTCCTCAACCATACAACTTCCTCTCCTACTTCACATGCAACAACATATTCTACAACCAGATCCTTATTTCCTTCTTCTAGCGGTACTCCAATTTCTTCTTTCAAGGTATGTCCATAATATGCCCTCCCTCTCAACTTGGGAAGATTTCTTCTATCTAAGCTCCCTCTTAACTTAGGTGATCAACTTCTGTCTATAACATCAAAGAATCTTTCATGGCTTCCATCCTTCTTATCAAAGTCATCATGACCATCCTCATTCATGTAACTTTCTTCGTCATGCTTATCAACTTTACTTACAAACATCTTCATTATCTTGAAGATTATGTACCTGCACAACTTAGATAGCAAGTACAACCAAATCCATAGAAGCATGAAGTTAACCATGTCATAATCATATAATAATGGAAGCATTAAACTTTAGACACTAGATACCTAACCTTAGGTTCATAATCAACAAGAAACACATAATTCAACTTCTTACCCGGTTTTGTTACAAACCCTAAATCACATTAGTAGCTTAGAGAAGATATCAATCTCATTATATTGAGGGCTGCAATATCTCTTTCAATGATATAAAAAATTCTTTTATAACATATAACAAACCCTAGAAACAATTCAAACAAGTATAAATCAATAATGCAAATAACAACTTTCTGAATTCATATGTTAGATTTCTACTAGGATTTAGTGCACGATCCTAGATTTCATACATGAGCCATTAAGCTTCAACAATCAAAACCTATCACAACTCAATTTCAGATTTCAACAATCTTTCAACAATCTTAGATTATCACACTTTCATCATATATTAGAGAATTGAACTTCTACTAAGGTTTAGTTACAAAACCCTAGAATTCACAAACACTATCATCCTAGACTATCAAACTTCGACTAGGGCTTAGTTCCAAACCCTAGGACTTATGACCATAAAAAGAGAGGTTAACACATATATCTAGGATTCCATCATCATGCACAAGAATATCATAACAACATATGTTAGTCAAACCCATTGACACAAACACGTTCAAACATCTAAGATATTTGATTAGATGGACAAACATATACCTAGGGTTTCATTCCTAGGACACTATCTAAAATAGGGGTCTTGCTCATAAACCCTACCAAAGCTTAAAGATCTAGGGTTTCAACAAAAAACCCTAATTTATCAATACTTCAAAGGTTTGGGATTTCAGACATCAACATTCAACCCTAACAGGTTACAGTTTTCATAACCATACCAAAACCCCAAACATGACATCATCAAAGCATCAAACATTTTCTCTAGACTTCATCAATAACCCTAAGTAGGCTAGGGTTTCACACATTATCATCGACATACCCTTAAGTTAGGGTTTTACAAAGAACCTTTTTAGGGTTCCACAAGAATAATCAGAGATAGGAGAAGGGTAGATTTATCTAATGATGAATCACCCAATCAAGAATCTTTATGATTCAAGAGAGCTAGACACAATAATCTTAGTAATGTAGAATAGTATATGAAGAATGAATATACATTTATCATGACGAGAGAAAAACTTATAGTCTAAGGCATACCTTTTGTTTTCTAGCAAACCTTGTAATTCCAATGCATTATCTTGTGAGGCCTTCTTCCATAATCCTTGAGTATTCAACAAACTTTTCCTAGACAAGGAATATATGAATAGAAATGTGATTAGTATTTAATACAAACAAACTTAGATAAGTATTTGAAGCCATAAATGAAAAGGCAATACAAGTAATAAGATACTTATCTTTGGAAGTTGGTGAGGGCTCCCTCCAAACTCGAGGGATATCTATAACATTATAAAAACAATTCCAAAATGTTTTTCCCAAATATGTTAAACCTACAAATACTAGAAATAAAAAATGAAACAACTAAAGCTTAGAGCAAAGGACTAAGTAGTGTAAGTCCCTTATATCTGATTCTCCGACTTTATTCTTCTTTGGAGATCCTTCTTCAACAACATTAGCTTGGTCCCTGTTCGTTTTCTTATCCTTCGGATTGTCAGGACAATCACTTTTATAGTGACCCATTTTATGACATTGATAGCATTCTATTTTGGACATGTCTACCTTCCTTCTTGGCCCTTTTGACTTATTGAAGTTTCCTTTCTTGTGATGAGTGGACTAGGCATTTGAAACTTTCTCTTCTTCATTGTTGGTTATTAATGAGATTCTCATCTCTTCTTGGCTGGAGGCATTCCATAATTCTTCAAATGAAGGAGTTTCTTTCCAGCTGTTGATTCTTGAAGCAAAAACACTCCAAGTGGGTGGCAATCCCAATAATGCAGTAATCACTATCTCTTTTTCCAGTGCAATCTCATCTATGGCTTGAAGGTCATCTCTAATTCTAGCTATCCTTACAAAGAAGGAAGCCACAGTGTCATCTTTTGTCATTTTTGTGGTCCCTAGTTCATTCATAAGACTTGCTACTTGACTAATGTTCTTGATAAGGCTTCATACATTTCTTGGGCAGAGTCTATGTTGGAAATGTATGGACGAGATTGTCCTTTATACCTTCTACCATTAGTGTCATAGCCAGTATTTCCGATTCTCTAGACTTCACTTGATCTGCATACTAGATCCTTCGGTAGGTTTCTTCACTTTTTCTCTGACCAAATCCAGGACTTTGTCCTTTTCAAGAATGAGATTAATTCTTTTCTTCCATGACCTGTAAATTGACGCTCCTTCTAATTTGTTCTCTCCCTTTATTGTGTTAGATATTGTCCTTGAAGGTAGTAAGCTTCTTTCTTTAAAGACCTCCTTATATGATCCCTTGCTCAACTTTTTGAGGTTTCTTAGACTCCTTTCAGTAGATCCTCAATTTGCCTTTTTTCCTTCTTCACCTTACCTTTGAAACCATGTTAGAAAATCAGAAAGGCATAAAGGTTTTCTTATACTCGATAATTACTTGTGTAATTCTTATTTTCTTATTATCTTTTGTGTTCTTCTTTAGTTCATCAAGCAATAATCAAGATTCAAAACCATATAAAGATTAGAGATGCCAGATGTAGGCAGACAACTAGGGCAAAACCCCACTCTAGGGGAAAACCCAGTCAACAACTCTTCCTTCAATTGTTTCACGAGATAATCCAAGACTTCTTGACCTAGACACAAACTTCCTCCAATCACCAGGTCATCCCTTTCCTTCTTCTACAAATGACAACCTTCCAGCACAATCTTCGACCTAGAATAACAACAACAACACCAACACTTCGATGCAACAAAAATTTCGACCTAGCAACCTCGATCTTGATGCAGCAGCTTCAACCTAGTAACTTCGATTTTGATGCAACACTTCGACTTAGAAGCAACACTTTGACGTTGAAGCACTTCGACCTAGAAGCAACACTTCGACCTTGAAGCAACACTTCGACTTAGAAGCAACAACAAAATTTCGGCCTTGATGTAGTACTTAGATCTAGTTGTAGTAGCCCGGAAAACTCCACACGTGTGAGAGAGAGATGACCCAAAAACCTTCGATCCTGCAATTCCTTGTCTTCTTCTTCAACTTCGCACTTTTTCACTGCTTCTTCTTGGAGATTGAACTTGTGTGAGTGATAGTCTCTCCAACGAATCGAATTGCTCTTATATATCTACCCTTTTCTGGAGTTCGAATTCCCTTCTTGTAGGCTGACTTGAACTGGTAAGGGCTGACCTGGTGTGGAGGTGAAAAAATTCATTTTTGACTCAAAAATAATTCTTTTTACATGATTCAAAAGCCCAAGAAGGGTCTTATTAAATGTATAATCTCTAATGACTTAATATAAATCCTAGAAGTTGTCAATGGGGACTTTGACATAAAACATGAGGACCCAAGCATGAAACCCATTCTTGAATAAGTCATAATAATAATAAT
Organism: Pinus taeda; assembly: GCA_000404065.3. Classification (NCBI taxonomy): domain Eukaryota; kingdom Viridiplantae; phylum Streptophyta; class Pinopsida; order Pinales; family Pinaceae; genus Pinus; species Pinus taeda. The sequence continues at coordinate 1,627 of APFE030966261.1, read as the reverse complement.
AATAAAATTCATTTTCATAGGTACATTTCATTGTGACACAAATACAATTATGAATACCAAACCTAGTTACATTCTTCAGCATTGTGTGTTGAGAAATCTAGGGTAGAGATATTGACGATTTCTCTCATAATGATAACTGCTTGTGAGGATTTTTTATTATTCTTAATTAGGTTCTTCTTGTACTTGATTATTATTATGTGTTCTTTCTTCATCAAGCAATTATCAAAATCATGTAAAGATTAGGGGCACCAGATGTAGGCGGACAACCAGGGCAAAACCCCACTCTAGGGAAAGCCCTGTCAACAACTCTTCCTTCAATAGTTTCACGGGACAATCCAAGACTTCTTGACCTAGACACAAACTTCCTCCAATCACCAGGCCAACCCTTTCCTTCTTTTGCAAATGAAAACCTTTCAGCACTCTCTTTGACCTAGAATAGTAGCAGCAACAACAACAGTTCAATGCAACAAAAAATTCGACCTAGCAACTTCGATCTTGATGCAACATCGTCAACCCAATAACTTCGACTTTGATATAGCACTTCGACCTAGAAGCAACACTTCGACTTTGAAGCACTTCGACCTAGAAGCAACACTTTGACCTTGAAGCAACACTTCGACTTAGAAGCAACAACAAAATTTCGGCCTTGATGCAGTACTTCGATCTAGTTGCAGTAGCACAGAAAATTCCACACGTGTGAGAGAGAGATGACTCAAAAACCTTCGATCCTGCAATTCCTTGTCTTCTTTTGCAACTTCACACTTTTTCACAACTTGTTCTTGGAGATTGAACATGTGTGAGTGATAGTCTCTCAAATGAATCAAACTTCTCTGATATATCTACCCTTTTCTGGAGTTCGAATTCCCTTCTTGTAGGTTGACATGAACTGGTAAGGGCCGACCTGGTGTGGAGGTGACAAAATTCATTTTTGACTCAAAAATAATTCTTTTTACATGATTCAAAAGTCCAAGAAGGGTCTTATTAAATGTACAATGACTCAGTATAAATCCTAGAAGTCCTCAATGGGGACTTCGACTTAAAACATGATGACCTAAGCATGAAACCCATGCTTTAATAAGTCATAATAATAATAGTAAAATTCTTTTTCGTAAGTACATTTCATTGTGACTCAAATACAATTATGAAGACTGAACCTAGTTACATTTTTCAACATTGAGTGTGTTGAGAAATATAGGGCAAAGATATTAGACGATTTCTCTTATAATGATCACTGCTTGTGAGGACTTTTTATTATTCTTAATTAGGTTCTTCTTGTACTTTATTATTATTATGTGTTCTTTCTTCATCAAACAACTACCAAACCATGAAGAACAATGAGACAAAGGACACAATGTAGGCGACTAGCCAGGGCCAAAACCTCTCCAAGCTTGAGAGGAAAACCCAAGGAATTCTTCTTCTTATAGAATCTTTAATTGATGAATTCCAAGACCTAGACCCTTGACCAAGAAGCCTTCCAAGACCAAGTCAATGCGAATTCTTTGAGTAGCTCCTCTTTCCAGCAACTTTGACCTATCTTGCAATTGCACCTTGCCCATAAACTGCAACTTTGACTTGCCCAAAAACTGCAACTTCAACTGGCGTAGAAGTTGCAACTTTTACTGCAACT
>APFE030966254.1:47542-64590 GCA_000404065.3 Pinus taeda | reverse complement strand
AATAATACCAAATGCAATACAAACCTCTGTTGTGCCTAGGGCAATGTACGGAGCTAGAAATTAATAGAGCACACTCCATTGATTAGCAAAGCTCTCATCATAGCTAGTTATCAGTAGATTTTGTATAGCACTATGCCATAATTCCATCTTCAAACAATATAAATTCATTTTAAAGTTCATATAGTTTGGTAGTATTTATAAAGTTTACCTGGTATGCTAACATATTGCTTCTGAGTAGTTTGCAGTACTTAATTTAATAGAGGAAAGTGCCATCACAATATTTGTACATGGAACAGTTCTACTGCAGGCGAGTTTTATTGCTTGTGGCGTTGCTGATGTGCCGCTGATACCTTTGTAGGTGACGTTGTTGACATACACAGCCGAACTCTATATACACCACAACAACGTTGAGATTTAAAGATCACCAGAAAATTTTGAAGTGAAATGATGATCGAAGAAATAAAGAAAAATTAAATGTACCCGTAAATACCACTTACCTAATTTCTGCATGCCTGTGCACGGACACAGTAATACTGGTCAATGATGATGGGATTGGAGACATTGTTCATTATCACATTTTCATAACTGATATTTTGGGCATATCCAGAACCCCCCTGTAACAACAAAATTACGTCTTGAGATTGCATGGATGATCAATTCTTCCACTGGATGCAACTCTTAAATCATTCAAGAACGTTGAATTCAAAAGCTCCTGAATGAATAAATTAGAGGAATTGTGAACCAGAATTAGGTTTTGACATTCTGTTTACCTGCCATGTTTTTATACGTAGTCCATTGGTTGTATCAGTCAGCTTAGCTCCACGAACCACCACATTTGAAACGGTGTCTCTGGCATTATTTTCCCCAAGGCTTCCAATGCTGCTCACACGTAAACATCAATGAATGTCAATCATAAATTGTTATATTTTCAAGAGCAACAAGTTTTCGTTAAAATAGCTAATTACTCCAACCCGAAGAGCTGGTTAAAATTAGAGAGGAAGGTAACTGAATTAAGTTTTATTTTAATCAAAGCAGTGTTTAGTCTGTGGTTGTATGTTAAATGATTTTGGGTAAGTTATTGGCAGGGAAAAGTTTAAATATTCCAGTGTTTATTGTAATTGTAAATTTTTGTGTGATTAATTATAAATTATTTGTGTTATTTTGTGATTTACCTTTTCTATCTTTTCAATCTTAATAGTATAAAAGAAATGATTTAGCCATAAAAGTTGGTAATATAATTTATAAAAAGATTACATTTCTTTTAATATTTAAATTATATTTTTTAAAACATAAATAAATATAACACCCTAAAAAATTCCTAATACATTTAATATTTGCAAATTAAACAATAAGTTTAACAAACTGTAACCTATTTTAAAAGTAAAGACAAACTATAAACTGTATCGTAACAAGGTAAAGACAAACCTTTTAAACAAGTTAAAGACAAAGCTTTTAAATAGACACTTGTCACACATGCAAAAAGAAATGTACCACAACTTTACCAGCTCCCTGCCTCTCGTACTTCATGCATACCCAACGTCTTTACCTCTCTCTTTTGAATGTCCTTCATGCATACCCAACGTCTTTACCTCTCTCTTTTGAATGTCCAACGTGTCTACCTCCGGGTTTGAATGTCCAACGTGTCTACCTCTTGGTTTGACTGCAAATCAAGTTTTACTAAAAAAATTAGATATTATGTGTATGCTATACTTAAATGAACAATCATATAAAAGAGTCTGGCATATTGTAGATATGGAGTACTCGGAAAAATGAATAAGACTTCAATACAATACCTTGTTTGCACCCTCTTTTGCAAACATCTTCTGCCTGCACGCCCACTGAGAAGACTGATTCATATCACTGTTTTCGTCACCATCAAGCATGACATGAGCAATTTGGCTGGCCAAACCAGCCATATACTCATCTTAAATCTAAATTAAGTCATTATTTTTAAATCTATGAAATCAAAAAATAAAACAAAATTCCGGGTTCACCACTGGATATTACAAGGCTTAACCCTGAATACTGGAATACACCAGATGACAGGGAAAACACATTTACGGGGCAATTGGGGGAGGGCTGACCTAACTCAAGGTCTATTACAGATAAGGGGAGGCTACTCGGCATGCGATTAATCGTTGAAGAATTCTTATTTCTTTCTCCTATTCTATCATATCTGCCTTGTGTATCATCCACTTTTCACTGTGTAGGGCATCTTCTTGCTTATGGATCTTCTTGTTGTTATACTGAAAATTTTGGATTATGTGTGTTCATTTAACATTGTTTATTACCTTTAATCTTTGTTAAATAGATTCATACATTCCAGTCCTGTTAAGTTTAATTTTTTTACATTCCAGTCCTGTTAAGTTTAATTTTTTTTGGCAAATTCTGGTTATGTGTGTTCATTTAACAGTGTTTATTACCTTTAATCTTTGTTAAATAGATTCATACATTCCAGTCCTGTTAAGTTTAATTCTTTTCCTAGTTTCAAGTCAACTAAACTGAAATATTTCATTTCTATAAATTCTACTTTTGAAGTAAAAAATACTTTACATTAATTAAAAGAAATATTAAAATATTTAACTTATAGTTTTATTGATTTGTTATGTTGGTTTGTTTTTACATGTTTTTAAATTATATCTATTTACATGAAACAAAATAGCCTCAGATAGCATACCTACCGAAATAGCCAAAATTATTTTCAAATGATTTTTGTATTTGTCGAAGTACAATGCTGAAATCATAAGCAGAGTAATTTTTTTTTATTTTTAATGCTGAAATCATAAGTGGAGTAATATTTTATTTTTTAATAAATAGATATGTGTCTATTGCTCGGAATGCAGTAACCTTCCATAATTAAAGCAGTGGCCATTGCTCGGAAAGCATTAACTTTCTATTATAAAATCAAATCAGTGGATGGATAACAATGAAACCGAAAGCCTAAATAGATCTGCCAATGATGAGAAATTGAAATTGTGCATTGCTCACTTTTTACTCATATAATTGTCAGTGAAATTCTAGGATCCACTGACATTAGTGAAATTCGAGGATCCGTGGACAACTCGTGATAATAATATTTAGGACCAATTAAGAAAAGTGATATCAAAAGCCTGTCATGATTATATTTTCCTGTCCATAAATTTAGATTTAGAAATCCAAGTTAATTAAAGGCTGACTCCTCTCATTTTACTTTCTGTGTTTCTTTTACATTCCATATCAGTTACTAGTTTCTGTGTTTCTTTCAGATTTCACATTAGTCACTAAATTTGTTGTTCATATTAGTCACTGAATTTGTAATTCATTCTAAAATACACTATATAAGATGTTGAATTTTCTGCCGCAGGAAATAAGATGGTTGTTGTCGTGTTGGAGAGCCCAATTTAGGCACGAAGGTTATCATTAATTTTTAATTATAAAAATGTTTTAAGTTTGGCATTATTTTTTAATTCTAGAATTTATTGAATGCACACGGGTATCAACATTATAACATATCCATTATATTAACAGATCGACACATCAAGCATCCATGCAAAGCACCATTGAAACAGGTAGACATCTATACAAACCGGTGTTAGCTTGGCTCAAACATTATGAAAGAGAAACATAAAGAATCAAATCATTTTTTGTGCCGTAAGTGCTGCATCATCGGCCATAGCAACTACATAAAATTAAAACATCCAGAGTTTCCAAGCATTGGGAAGCGAGGGTAAGAGCCATAAATACCCTGAAACCAGAAAGGATAGTCGTATAACGATAACCAGAAGAAGTCAGTCAAGCTAAAGCAGAAGAGCATGGCCATGGCCTCGGCCTCAGTAGCAACCCCTTTCGAGAAAGAATTCCGAGTTCCAGACAAAGCGATTGGAATTGTTATAGGCAAGGGCGGCAGCTCTGCGACGGATGCCCGGCATCTCCTCTGTAAGAGTGACTTCTAATGGAAGAGTTAAAATACGCGCCAATTCAGAAGAACCTCTGCAGACTGTTAGATCCTACATTGAAGAATTTGTAAGCTTTCTCTTATTAATAAATATAAATCAATTTACCATTAATGAAACATACATGCTACAAATAGAAACAAATTAACATATTTCCTTTTAGAGATATATATTCAAAACAAAATTGATTTCGTTTAAAAAAAATCTAAGTTCTGGAATATAACATATATTACTATAAGGGAATAAACGCACACAAGGGTCACAAAGGAAATGATAGTACCATAATAAGTTATATACTAAATTATGAGTAGAAAATAGACAAAGTCGACAACTAAGCTCTAGCATTATTAGAATCTCATTTTCAATTGATGTCAGATACAAGCGAGAGTCATAAACATAGTCTACTAACACAACGAAGCAAATAATGCCATTAGGCCAGCTTGTGACCTGGCTAGAGATGGAAAGAAGGAACAGTTCAATCGTCATCTTATAATACAAAATATTTATAAAAATTAAAAGAGATTGACAATGTGAACCTAGCAAATACCTCGCATGTAATTTCTAGCTAGACATTGACAGAACATACGCAATTATAAAACCTGCGACATGACTCAGAGTCTTCCATAGATAAGGAAGAAAAAAAAATTGAAACATAAATATAATATGAAGGCATAATTGTGCTTCATTCAGAATTGTTTCCAACAGAAAATGTTGGGGACATTAAACAGTCAGGAAACTGAATAATTTCGAAGACAATTCAGATGATATTCCACTCCAAATTAGATGTAGGTATGTAGAAACAATGCTCTCCATTACTAGAGAAGGAATCGACCTGAATCACCACAAGTAGGTGAGAGACAACCATTAGGAGCACCAAAACCATGACAATGAGTTGCAAAGCCAAACCCCGAGCATAGGGGAGATATCTACATGTGGATGCGCAAAGGAAACTGATTAATATAAGGATAAGAATATCTAATCAATTTGTAACTGCAGAACAAAGAAAAAACAGTACAAGGGCTAAGGTATACCTGCCAAACGAAGAGAGGTTGTACGCGCGCTTGGAATCCTGCCATAACCATAAAATCTAATAACAATAAAATCTAATAAATAACAACGATGAGGGAAAGGAGGACCTGAAATACAAGAAATACATGCAGCGAAGATTTGAGAGGTAGAAGCTATGCGAGAAAGAAAATCTGAAACAAAGGATTTTCGTCAAACACGCAAAGATTCGGGTAATACAATTACAGTACCGTGGACAACCCTGAGAAGTTTCCTGGTTGATATCCACCAGAGCAAGAAATTCAAGCCGTGGCCTTCCACTAGAAAACCCTGCGGGAAAAGAGACAAAATATGTGCATAGTCAATAAAATGACTGAAACTAAATGCAACAGGGGACTAGATAGGTAAGGCATAATAGAAATATCATGAAACTGTACCTCAAAATATCACTTTGAAAACCGAAGGAAATAATGGGAATACACTCAAAACAACAACACACTGTACTTCTGCAGTGATTGCATTCATTAAAGGGAGAGCGTATATAAATTTTAGTAACCTTTGAATTTTAGACATAGTGAAATACTACAATTTGTTGTAACCCAATACCTTGCTTGGACTGTCCATAGCGCGTCAGTGGATGTCAAACTGGCCCATACCAACACGTCAAGGTCGTTGAAGGCCGCGGTAGCCCATAAATCTCCCTCAGGGAAATAAAACAGTTCTGGAGGGTCGTTCGGTGCGAAGAAACAACGACAAATGTGGCTAATTGAGTCATCCCATGGAGGGGAGGAGTGCAAATGACAGATCAATATATGCAGGTAGCTAAAGCATAGCCAGAAAGAAGGTTCTGCTTCTGCTTACGCAGTCCGCTGCTTTCCATCAACAGGGTTTGCTTCGAGGAGTCTAAAAATGTCTCTAACGTTTCTAAACAGGATCACCAATCCCAAAAGTCCTTTTTTCTGTCTCAAATCAGGAGCAGAAGTACCTTGGCAGGATTCGAAATGCCGATCTGATATTGATAACCTATCGGCCGATTTCTCCGATAAAACCTACGTTACGGAAATGCATTTCCAAGCAGGTATATTAGAGACCAGTGGTAAAGTGCCAGGCTCCATGGCGTGTCAAAGAGCCATCATGCACATGGCAGAAGGCTAACATGCAAGAGTTTTTCTCTACAGTGCGACACGATTTAACATGAAATTTTGGTGACTATCCTAAGTTTCATCAAAATATGCATTTTTTAAATTTCAAACAGATTATCTTAAGTTTCATGAAAATCATGCAATCTCCCCGGTCTGAAAGTTTGGATAAAAGTTTGTTTGCAAGTGTATAATCAATTGGTCCGGCAATAAGACTTCGAACACAAAACTTTGGATAAAACAAAAGAAACCACGACATGTTTATTTAAAACATTGGTTAAATGATTTGGTACGCCCATATTAATATGAAATTACATCGATATCGATCGCTATAGTCCCATGCTGAGGCAGGGACTAATAACGCCTCGGGCCCACCTATTATTCAAGTGTTTCGGATCCATGACATGCTATATGTTAGCGACTATTTGAACTTTAATAGTTCTAATTTTTTCCAAGTAAATTTATGGTGTTAATTAATTTAATGATTTATGAATTATAATATAAGTAGTTTCTTTAATTATAATTTTGAATTTTAACTAAAATTTGAATAAATATAAAATTAATGAAAATAATAGATTATATTGTTAATGTTATAAAATATAATTAATATTTAGTTTAATAATGAATAATAATAATTAAAAATATAATAATATTTTGAGAGAATGTTTATATATGGTATATAATTACATTTCAAATGGTGAATTCCGAGTCCCTGGATCTCTAGACTCTTTTCATTAGCGGACGTGCGATGGATATCTTAATGGCGTGCAGGCTTGGGATGGTAAGTCGAGTGAAGGTAAGGCTGTAGGTTTGAACCACGCGGATCACGTCGTTGGTTGTTTTAGTTCGTCTCTCAATTCTGATTCTCTTATTAACGGAGTTATTAGCAATAAGAACAATAAAATTATTAATTATAATAATAGTGAAGTGAATAATGATGATGATGGTGGTGGTGGTATAGTAAATAATAATAATAATAATGTAGTTAAGAATAGGAATATTAATATCCATAATAATAATAATATGATTATATGAACAAAAGATAAGAACAACTATATTAATAATGATAATAATAGTGAAGTAAATAATAATAATAATAATAATGATAATAAAGAAATAGTTAGAAATGAGAATATTAATATCCATAATAATAATAAGAAGAATGGTGATAATAATAGTAGTAAGGATATTCTTAATAACAATAATAATAATTGCTACAACAATAATACCCTTGATCATAATCATGGAGGATTTTCTCGCCCTCTTCCTCTTGGCAGTAAGGTGATCAATCTGTCCAGCTTTTCCTTTCCCTCGTTTGTTTTCAGTCTCCTAGGTAAAGGTCTTAATTTTGCCTTAGCTCCTAGGAAAACTCTGGTTAAAGACATTATCTGCGACGTGGAATTTGGTATTAAAAGCCTTCCTGATAAAACTAAGGACAAGATTAGGCAAGATTGTGTTGTGGCCCTGAGGAGGGCTAAACCTCCCTGGAGTAAATATCAGCAAGGCATAGTTTGAGGCTCTCAAAACCTTAAACCAGAATCACGATGTCGTAGTCTTGAAAGCGGATAAAGGAGGGGCAGCCGTCATCCTTGACAGAGAAGATTACCGATGCGAGATGTTAGACCATCTTTGCAATAGTGGAAGCTATAAAAAGCTTTCAAAAAATCCTCTTAAGAAGGTTTCTAGAGCGGTAGCTCTTGCGATCAAGTCTTGTAATTCCACTATTCCTTTATCCCAGAAACTCATAAAGGGCAACCCCATTACACCTAGGATCTACGGCCTTCCAAAGGTCCATAAGGAGGGGGTTCCCTTGAGACCCATTGTCAATACCATTGTTAGGGTTCCACCCTAACCCCCTTATTTATGTAGTGGGATCACGTCATAATAAAGAGTCAATAAAGCCCATATTAATAATTGTAAGTGGTTAACCCGCTATTTATTACGGGACCACAGTTAGTTGCAAATAGGCCTAGTAGTAGATAGATGGTATTAATAAAACTCATGGTATTGATCCATGGTATTACATGTATGAGTCATATATAAATGATAGAGACTCCCTACGAGGAGCATCGTGTCTTACTTTTGAATCGAGCTCTGCTCTATTGGAAGTTGCCCCTCGAAGAGGCCAGTGAATATTGCTTTCTGAATAATAAAATATTCGCTGTTGACCCAAAAAAAGATTATTAATAAAACATTCGTGAGAGTACCCTATGCATAGCTTCCAACATGGAAGCCAAGGAACCAACAAAGTCTTTATTTTAAAGGTCTATAACCATTTGAGGCTGAAACCTCAACTTTTTAAAGCGTAAGCCGAGCTATGGCATTTGCAACAAGGTCAAGCTTGAAAAGCTCTATCCAACTATCCACCAACTCTTCTGCACTGTCGCATTTTCTCCGCGCACTCGTTACATTCTCCACACTCCCGCAGCTCTACAGTTACGAGGGACGACTGATGCATAATGGTGTTCATCATGTGTCGAGCATGAAACATGTATGCAGTATGGAAGAAACCAAAATACCCATCCACTACAATATTTTTCTAAATCATCGTGGCATGTATGTTGTGAACACTCTGGCCAGTCAGCTGTACTATCATCTTCGTGATCGCGAGTTGCAAGTCTTTTTCGACCAGGAGGAGTCCCAGAAAGGAAATAGAATGAAGTCCGAGATAGAAAACACCATTAAGGTCACCTCTATCCATATTATCATTTTCTCTACAGGCCATGCAGAATCAGTATGGTGTATGGCTGAACATGTACTCATTGTCCAATCTGATTCTATAACTATTCCAATTTTCTACGATGTGAAGAGTAGAGACATTTGGTGGAATCGTGGGCATGGCATGAACAAAGTGTATGCTGAATCCTCATTAATAGAAGCCTCGACATGACTCCCACACTATTGGATTATGGAAATAGGCTCTAACGAAAGTTACAGGGAGAGGTGGTTTCGAGCTAGACATATGTAATGGGTGTGACCTCGACCTGCAACTTTCCCTCTTGGTTTTATCTCTTTCAATTGGTTGGAATGAGTGGTATATCACACTTTTTTTATCATTGTAGGCGTTTCTTACCCACAGTTTCTCTGCAGATTCCACTGCGTCATGTTTTTGCTATCGACTTATGACTATATCGAGTTTAGTTAAAATTAACAGCGACCACACGTTGGGTTGGTTGATTTATTGATTGGTTTGCCAGTAGAGGTGCGTAATCAAGAGTCTTTGTTTAAATGTCTAAGCATTTGGTCCGAAACCTCAACCTTTCAAAGCGTTAGTCGAGTTGTGGCATTTGCAACAAGGTTGAACTTTAAAAGCTTTATCTAACTACGCACTAACTTTTTTTCACTTGTGCATTTTATCTGCACTCTCATTACATTCTCTGCACTCTCGCACCTCCACACTTACGAGGGCCGACCGATGCACAATGTTGTTAATTGTGCACCTCCACACTTACGAGGGCCGACCGATGCACAATGTTGTTAATTGTGTGTTGAGTATGAAACATGTGCGTAGTATGGAAGAACCCAAAACACCCATGCACTACGAGAAAGAGTATAATGGGAACTTCAGATTACAGATGGTTTGTTGGACTATTATGTTGTGTTTTCTAGCAATAAACACTTTAATATTACTGCTAAAAGATGTAGACATAAGAACTTGTTTTTCATTTTGTGTGTCTCATTTGATAGTGACAAATTATTTGCATGGTTTATGAATGCATTTAGTTATTATTATTGTGCATATAAGAAGAGTGGAAGATAATTTAGAAATTTGGAATTATTTCCTTGTGCATAGAAATATTTAGAAATATTTGGGTTCCTTTCATGGTTGTAAATATTATTTTCATGGGATCAATTTTATGAAAATTCACAATAAAATTTAATACTTGGCTATTTATGATATAAGGATTTATTGTGGTTTCTTACATTTGCGGTTTATTTCTTTTTGCTCAATGTTGTGTAGATATTTGTTTGAAGATGACATTTCCATTTGTTAAGATTCTATACACTTTTTTATTCATGTCAAAGGCTCCTTTTATGAATTCCTCTCCGTTTGCATGGTTTTGTATTGCTTTATGTATGAATAGCCATGCAATTAACTAGAGCACCAAGAACGTAGAAGAGAATATAAAATTCAACATATCTAATAAAGTAACGGTTCAAGGTTGGCATTTTCTATTTGTTATGTTTCATCACAAAGAATGAAGAGAAATCATGGAGCAGAGATTGGTCTTCTCAATATTCAAAATAGTTATATAGATTACATCAAAAGCATCAACAATAAATGATTGGAGTGAAACTTGAATAAACTTAAGTAAATCTGAGCTAAATAAATAAATATGATCACACCTAGCAGACAATGAGATTAATATCTCAACATCCCCTCCTAATATCAACTATTACAAGTAGAGACACTTACAATGCCTAATTTCTCTCTTTGAAATTCAAATACTTTTTTTCCCAAAGGCTTTGTGAAAATATCTGCAAGCTGATCTTTGGAACCATAAAAATAAAGTATTATGTCTCCATCATTGACAAGCTCATCGATGAAATCAAAATGTGTGTGAACGTGCTTGCTTTTTTTGGAATACATGTTTTTTTTTATAAAGAAATTACTAAATTGTTATCACAGTAAATAAGAGTTGGCTCCTTCTAAACATTTGAGATATCTTTCAATAATCTTCCCAACCAAACTGCTTGACAATCTATTGAATTTGCTACTACATATTCTGCCTCTACAAAAGATATTAAAACAATTCACCATTTCTTGAATTCCCATGAGATCAGATTGGTTCCAAGGTGAAAGTCATACCCTGAGGTGCTTTTGCAATCACCTAAACTTCTTGCATAATCATTGCTTGTATAACTTGAAAGTGAACAATTTTCAGAATGTGTATAGCACAAACCATAGTCTATGGTCCTTGCAATATATCTTAAGATCCTTTTTGCAACCTTCCAATGAAAAATATTAGGTGACTACATAAACCTGGAGACAAAACTAGTAGCAAACATGATATTAGGTATAGTTGCAGTGAGATACAACAAACTGCCAACTAGACTTTTATACAATGTGGAATCAACTGGTGGTGCTACATCTTCTTTGCTCAGCTTGGTGCCTTGATAAATTGTTGTATCAGATGGTTTGCAATTTTTCATTATGAACTTTTCGATCATGTCAGTGGCATATTTTTGTTGACCAACAAAAATGGCATTATCAAATTCTTGAATTTCAATGCCTAAGAAGTATTTCACGACTACTAGATCAGTCACATCAAACTTTGTTCACATTGCTGCCTTGAAGTCTTCTAATATCATATTTCTTGTATAAAGAGGATCATCTACGTAAAGGCATACAATAAGAACGTTACCTTCATGAGTTTAGGTGTAGAAAGTTGGCTCATGGTTTGTTATGAAACTAGCTCATAAAAAGATAGAAAAGATAGATGAACACCTTAGAAATAAGCCTCTTCGAGGGGGAAACCTCCTTTACATTACACAAATGAACAATTCTTGGATGTACAAATGAAAATACCTCCTTTCTATATATAGGAGTCTAAGCGGTCATAATATAATCAAAGCCGACGTAACAATAATAATGTAAGGGCACAATAATAACAATAGTGGGCTTCTATGGGGCACAATAGTAACAATATGGGCACTACATGGGTACATCAATATAATAAGGGGGTTGTACTAATAACAATAAGGGGTTACACTAGTAGTATAGGGGCCTAACATGCCCCTCTCCTTCAAAAAGTGTTGTCCTCAACGCGTGAGTAGCTCTTGATGCTTCTGTATAAAGTTCTAATCCTCCCATGTGGAATATTTAGTGGGTAAGTTCTTCCACTTGATGAGATACTTTGAAATTGATCGATTTCGTAGCTGACGAGTTCTTATTTCTGTGACTGCTGTAGGTTCCAATATGATTTTTCCTTCCTCTTCAAGTTTTGGCAATATTGTTTGAATATGTATCTTCTGCAACTTTTGAATGAGTGGCCATACTTCTTCTTCCTTCTTCCATTCATCCCTTGCTTCATTCATCCAATCTGGATGGATAATAGAAATAGCATAAAATAACGCTTCCACATCCTCATCCTTTCTTGAGAGTGCATCTGCAACAAAATTTTGCTTCCCTTTTCTATAGATGATGTCAAAGTCATAACCCAACATATTTGTGACCCATTTTTTTGGTTCTTCTAAAGATAATAGTTGTTCTAAAAAGTATTTAAGAGTATCATGATCCATTTTTACCTTGAAGTGTCTTCCCATTCAGTAAGGTCGCCATTTCTTAAGTGCATATAGTATTGCCCACATTTCCTTCTCATAAATAGCTTGCTTGAGATGTAGCAGTAAAAATACTGAATCACCTACATCAAAACATTTTTCACTATGATGTTGATCTACCTATTGTTTCATTCGATTTTGCACCGAAGTGGCGTTATCCTTTAAAAGTTGGAGAACTTGTTGTTGATACTCGATGTGATATTTCATTGCTTGAACCTTCTTCTTCTTGACATGTCCTTCTATATTTAGAGTTTGAGGAGTGGTAATTTCTTCCAATCCTTTACAAGATAAGGTTGGATTCATTTCTTGATGCTCGATGTGATCTTTCACTTCTTGAACATTTTTCTTCTTGATATTCCCTTCTATCTTATAGTTTGAGGAGTGGTAATTTCGACCAATGAATTACAAGATGTGGTTGGATTCATTTCTTCTTTCTTGATGTGATCTTTCACTTCTTGCACCTTTTTCTTCTTGATATGTCCTTATATCTTGAGAGTTTGAGGAGTGGTATTTCTTGCCAATGCTTTACAAGATATGGTCTGATTCATTTCTTCTTTCTCTGGGGTTGGATCCTTGCGTATATCCTCTTCTTTTGATGTTTCTTGATCCTTTTCTTCCTCATCTTCATACTCTATGTAAAATAATTTCTTCTCAACACACTTATGACCTTTAGTGCATTTGCTATCACAATTGTAACAAAGCCCTTTTTCTCTTTTTTCTTCCAATTGTTGTGGTGTAACCCCTGTAGGTTGTGGAAGGCTAGGAGAAACAACACTTCCATATTTATAGTTATGAGGGGTAGACTTCCTTGTTGCTAGAATTTTACTTTCCGCTATGTAACAAAGCCCTTCTACTCTTTCCAATTGTTGTGATGTTTCTCTAAAGAAGGTGTTTCTCTTTGTATCCTCATAATGTGCTATTATTTCCTCTATGAAAAATAACCACGTAATAAGTTGTTTACGAGAACAAAGCTATTTATACCATAAAAATTGATCCGGTTATAAATATGAAGATGCAATACATACCTTTTGTAACAGTGGTACACCATGTAGATCAAAATATTGCTCCATCTGAAGTATTCAATTTACCGGATCCTTGCCATCAAACTTTCTCATATCGCCTTTTCTTGATTTTAGGAGCTTGATATTGAAATGATTATAACTCTATGATTTCGGCTCTTCCAGTTTTGAAATTGCGACCTGCAATAGCCCTCTGTGTCCTCTTTTCAATGCCACCAGTCTGATCGAATTTAGATTCTCCAAGAAAGAGTTATGCACAATCTCCCAAGATGACCTGATTATATACCTTTTCAGAAGAGAGAAATTGTAGGAAGTGCCACATGTCACTGTTTCAACCTTAGGATCTGAAAAATATACACAGGAAACTACAGTCTATGCTTTTTCTGTAACTTCTGACGAAATTTCAATTTGATGCTCAAAACAAAAGTTATGATGATTTTCCCAAGGTCACATGTTTGGAATGTAATTCAGGAGTCTGCAAAAAGACCAACTTCCTCAGATCATATCTCCGCAAATATAGTGCGAAAAGCTCTGAAATTCAAACCTAAGGTTCAATGCGATTTCGTTGCAAATGGGTTTTTTTAAGCTTCTGAAACGTCGCAGAAAAAAGTTATAGCGAAAATTCCACGATGACCTATTTGGAGCAACGAAACCCTAAAATCCAAAGCTTCTGCAAAAACCACTTTTGACGAGATAGGTGTTGATGCGACTGTACCAAGCTCTTGCAGCTTGTTTCAAGCCATACAAGGATTTCTTCAATCTATGTACCTTATGCTTATGTCCTAGATATTTAAAACCAGGAGGCTTCTCTACATAAACTTCTTCCTGTAATATACCATTTAAGAAGGCAGATTTTACATCAAGTTGATAAACCTTCCATTTGTGTTGAGTTGTTGTGGATAAAATGGTTTTGACAATTTCTAACCTTGCTACCGGAGCAAAGGTTTCACCATAATCAACACCAAACTATTGTGAGAATCCTTTGGCAACCAACCTTGCCTTATGTTTCTTGATTTCTCCTTTTTCATTAAGTTTGGTCTTACATACCCATTTTACAACAATCTTGGTTTTCTCTCTTGGGAGATTAGCTAATTCCCAAATCTGGTTCTTCTCTATGGCAACATTTTCTTGGTTCATTGCATCAACCCAATGTTTTTCTTTATTGCTTGTTAAAAATGGGTTGGTTGGGATGAAGGAAAGGAAAACATATTACATTGATCAAACTCATGCTCTTACTCATATATTTCTCTGATGCTTCTTATTTTCTGATTGTGTTTTGAATATGTTGTATCATTGGTGGGTTCAGTGCTTGAAGATGTACCATTTTTAGAATGGTATGACTCTTCCTGAACTTGCGATCTTGGTATCTGTGGTAGATAAAAAGGTTTATTTGAACCTTCATCAACATGATCAAACCAAGATTTATTTTTAAAAATTTAACATCTCTGCTTAAAACAAAATTCTTGGTAACTGGATTGTAAATTCTACAAGTCTTTGACTGCTCACTATAGCCTATGAAAATACATTTTTCACTTCTATCATCAAACTTATTTCTTAGCTACTCAAGAACATATGCATAAGTTACTGATCCAATTTCTAAAATGAGATGCATTTACTTTCTTACCATCCCATGCTACTTGAGGTATTGCATCTTGGACATTGGTTGTGGGAGATCTGTTGACAACATATACTGTTGTCGAAACTGCTTCTGTCCAATAGTCATTTGAAAAATTCTTCTCACAGAGCATACATCTGGCCATCTTCACGATTCACTTATTTTTACTTTCTTCTTCTCCATTCTATTGTGGAGTATATGTTGTTGTGTTTTACATTATGATTTCTTATTGTTGACAAAAAGCTATTAAGTAAACGAGTTGTACTCCCCACCTCTGTCTAACCTGAGGAATTTTAAAGTCTTTCCACTTTGCTTTTTTGCTTCTTCTTTTAATTCTTTGAACCTTGAGAATGTATCTGATTTATTTATGAGAAAATACACCCCATATCTTCTTGTTATAATCATCAATGAAGGTTAGAAAATAAATACTACCATCAATGGATTGTGGTTGCATTGAGCGACATATATATGTATGGACTAGCTCTAAAGGCTTTGCTCTAGAGGAAGATGCGGGAAATATATCTCTTTTGTGCTTGGTTAGAACACAAATTTCACGATTACAATACTTTTCATTTATAATAGGGAACAATGACCATTGAAGGTTTTTGAAGAATGGGGCATGGCCATACCTAGAATGCCATAATTGAAACTCATATATTTTTGACACATTGTGGGCAAAAGACTAAGAAAGATTTCCACTTGTAAGAGTCAAAGGAAACATCCTATTCTTGGCTTTTTCAACCTTTGCTATCCACCTTCTATTTGGAGGTTTTTCATAGATATAACATGTGTTCCCTTGGAATATTACATCATAACTATATTCCATTAATTGACCTAAACTTATGAGGTTATGCTTCAGATATGGAACATAATAAAGATGAGGTATGTATTTTTGTTGACTCTGTTTGGTAAGAACAAGGACATTACATTTCCCTTTAGCTTTAATGCAAGAATGATCTCCAAGAGAAATTGTTGACGTTATGGAAGCATCAAGATTAGAAAGAAGAATTTTTTTATTTGTCATATGATTTCTGCAACCACTGTCCAAAAACCAAAGGTCCTCACTATGAGTGTCATAAGAAATATAGAAATAAAGAAACATTGTCTCAGATGATTCTCCTTCATTGTTGGAGAGATGGACACTGCCAATTTGTTGCTCTGATCGTTTCTTTTTGCATTCATGTTCATAATGCCAAAATCTCTTGCAGTAATAGCATTGAACATTAGGTTTGCTCCATGTTCTACTTCTCTATGTTTGGTTTTGTGGAGGTCTCCATTTCTGTGTTGCATGATAATGTTTTGATCAGCGTCTACCATAGCCTCGCTTGCTTCCACCTCTATATCCTCTACCTCTTCCTCTTCCAAGAGATAGATTTACTTTGAATGCTTGTTACATGGAATCTTCTGCCAAGTTGAGTCTTATTTCATGTGCCATAAATGATCTAGTCAACTATTCTACTTAGAAAGATGTAAAATATTTGGATTCCATAATGGCTATTACAATCATGTCATATTTCTTGGGTAGGCTTCAGAGGACTTTTTCAACAATCTTCTGATCTGTAATGGTTTCACCAATGAGTTTGATCTAATTGACTATTCCCATGACTCTAGTTATGAACTGGTCCACATTCACTGTGTTAGTCATTTTTAGGTTTTTGAACTATGCTCTCAATGTCTACAATTTAATAGTCTTCACTGTATCATTACCTTGAAACACAACTTTCAAAATAACCCAAGCTTATTTTGCTATTGATGCACCAGTTATCTTGTCGAAGATAGAGTCATCGACTGAGTTTTGTATCCAACATTTGGCTCTGTGCCCTTTATTTCTTAGTTCAACAGCGACATTCCTCTGACTATTGTCCATGGTTTTCAATTGTCCCTGGGTAAACTCTACATACCCTTCGACAAGGTATCCCAACATTCTTGGGCTTGAAAAAATGTCTTTATTCATAACGAGCAAAATTCATAATTTTTTCCAAAACAAATTGGTGTTTGTGGCAAAGAAGTGAAAGAAACCATTTTTTTTTAATGTAAATATACACGCTTTTTTAAT
>APFE030966254.1:29109-39742 GCA_000404065.3 Pinus taeda | reverse complement strand
TCCAATGAATTGCTGCCGGATTTTGACCGGAAAAATCCGCCGGAAAGGCTTTCAAAAAGTCGCGTTATAGACTACTACTTTAAACTCCGCTCCACTAAAATCGTCGGTCTGGCTGCAACATGTCTTCTCGAGATACCCAGCCGCTGTCAGGGGCTTTAAGATGGGCAACTCTTATTTCCACCCCTATTGAAATATAAATACGGTCTGACATGCGAGTGGAATAGGAGTTGCCTTGCATTTATATTTCCCTTAAAGTTGACTTTGGCATATTAGCAGCAAGGCAACTCCTATTCCCCTTGCATGTCACACTGTATTTATATTTCAATAGGGGTGGAAATAAGAGTTGCCAGGGCAAATTAACTCATACTATTGTTGGTATCTATGTTATACACCAGTGAGATTTTTTCTGAATGGGTTCCAAACACTAAAACTCTAGAGGTTAGAGTTGGTTGCGGGACTTGTTTTTTTATTGCTTGTATTTTCCCACAAGAGACCACAGGCTTATGGATACTCTTCCAAAAAATCCACAAACTAGCTTGGAAAATATTGAAAATTCCAGTAGGTAGTCTAAAAATATTCACAAATTAGTTTGCAAAATAGTGAAAATTCCACTAAAATTATGATAAAATCTGGTATAAATTTTTTAAAATTTGGGTTATAGTGGTCAAACTTCAGGATTTTGGGTGTCCAAGGGGTTCTTGATAGTGCTGAATCCATTTCAACCATAAAAAATAAATGATTCAAAAACTCTAGCATTTAATTTTTTGAAATTTTTTTTACGAGATTCTGACAACTTTTTTTTCTTCAGAGGGAATTTGTAACTTTGATAGACAACTCCAAAATTATAACATAATGTCATCTGCAAAGCGTTGATTGAACCTTAGAAATCATTGACAACCAGTATGATGTGAACTCGTCATCCCTTTAAATTAAAATTAAATAAATCTAAAAAACTACTATATACCATTTGAATAAATTAACTTATAAATTTACACGTGAAAAAATTAAATCCTTCTCTATCAAAATTAAAAAATATACTAAAATAAAATAGAATTCTGAACGCTGAGATGGATAATGACCCAAGCTAATGGATCAAACCTTTAGCGTTTCTTGCACGAGGAGCGGGATGTTGACATCACTGGAGTGAGGGCAATTAAGATGATGCCATTCGGTGCAGGGAGAAATATTTGTTTGGGCTTGGGAATTGGCACTTGCCACATAAATCTCATCGTTTCTCGCCTTTTCCACATCTTTCAGTGGCTCACAGCCAACCCTGACGCCTCAAATATGGAGCGCAGTATGCTTTTGGGAAGACTGCTGGCTACCGTAGTCAAACTCACGACGAGAAATAACCACCGGGCAGATTATGGTTGGAAGCAATATATTGTAGTTGCTTATGACGACGATAACTACTCAATGCGCTTGTTTTAAGACGTTCTAATTGCCATCTCTTTTAATAACAGCACAACTGCCATTTATGATGATCATATCACATGGTGCTATTTTTTTGGTGTAAGCTGCTTTAAATCTTTCACATAAATAGTTGAATTTTCATGAAATGCACGGTATTCTACATAGATAGGAGCATCGAAGTTGTATAAATATCCTATTTCTTTTTGGGAGGAGAGGATGGGGGCTTTCATTCCTAATGGGCGGTGATTGGTTTAATAGGGATCCCTTTGAGGGAAAAGAAACCAATTCCATCATCGCTGTTTTTCATCTCTATATCCGTTATGTGGAGTTTGTGTTTGCTGCATTTGGGCATCCTTGAGTTTTAGAAGCATTGTACTCTTTGAGAATTTAACTTGAAAATAATGGTAAATGGTAAATTATAAATGTGTTTGTAGTAAATTTTCTAAAAGATAATGGTTTTTTATCTTCATCCATGTATACACTCTAGAAACATATTTGTCCTTTCTCTTTGTATGGGATAAGAGGGGATTGATAGTGAGGCTTTTACTTTTAAAGTCATTTTAATAAAGTATGTACAAACGAGCCTCAACAACAATGATATCATCTTCTTACTTTGTATTTGACAAGGGGAAATTGATGATCAACTTCCAGTTTTGAAGAGCCTAAGCCATGACTTGAGCAAAAGCTAAAATCAAAGCCTCAATGAAAGTTGAAACTAGAGTCAAAGTTATGAGTGTGATTCAGTTTGTCGTCATCATCAAACTAACATATGTGAGCACTTCCACAAGTAGAAGACAACAACTTCTTGCCAAATTTGGAAATGTTATGAGAAATGTTGAGCCTTGGAGCCAAATTCTAGCAGTTTGTGGTCATCTTCAAACTAATATTAGCCAGCACTTCCACCAGTAGAAGAATTCAACTTCTAGCCAAATTCAAAATTGTTTCATGAGCTACATCAGGCATTCCAGAGTTGGTTGAAACCTCAATAGTCTCCCACCTCTTTTAGTTTGTGTTATTCCTTAAAAATCACCTTTACAGAATAGTAGGGAGCACTTCCAGTAGTAGAAGGTTTTAGCTCCTAAACATATTTGGAATTGTTTTAGGAACCACATCAAGCATTCCAATGTTGGTGGTAAGTCTTAAAACACCACCGGTCGAGACCTCGAGTTCTCCCACCTTCTACCATCATTTTAGAGAGCACATTCAACCATTTGCTACCCTACATTTTTTTGTTTGTTTGTATTTTAGCTCTCTTCTTGGACTTATTTACACCCGTTTAGATTAAGGGGGGAATGTTCGACATGTAATCTATAAGGGTTGGCGTGAAAGAAATCCAATAATCACATAAGTCCAAGAGACTTTGGAAGATGAATCCAACAGTTATGGACAATGTATTTATATGAATATCATCTCTAATGAAATGCAACTCACATTTATATTTAATTTTGGTTGCACACTCCAACAAATTGAGATCAACTCGGAAATGAAGTACTAACACATATTTTACTTTCGGGAACTGAAATAAGCTTCTTGGTTCAAGGTAAAGAAAATATCTGGCTTTTGATCTACTCCGTCCACCACCCATTACTTCTATTGGATTAACTTTTGGATAAAAAACTCTGCACATATTTCCCTTACTATTCTAGTGCATAATTTACGAATAAATCTACTCTTCAATCTACTAGTACTTATTTAACTACTTTTTAGTAGGAATCAACGAAAGGGAGGTTATGGGTAAGTCAATGCTTGTATCACTGACCCTATTGCTAGAAGTTGCTACTATTGGATGGAGGGTATGTTATATATGAAACTGGGGAAACTACTATAGACTAAAGTACTTTTATCAAAATAAATCTGATCATCCTACTATGGATTATCCAATCTTGATAAAGAAATATGTAAATCAATATCATGAAATAATATAAAGTTAGTTGTTGTTACTTCTCTCTGCTTAACACAACAAAACTTGCTTTGTTGAGTTTCAAGGCTTGTATTCTTAAAATAAACAAAAACATTAATTAAGGTTCTTTTTTTATAAGACTCAACAACTTGCCATTATGTTCAATTTTTTTCCATAAATCATTGCAATGAGCTTACTATGCAGACATATTGGAGTAGCTGATTTCCCACTGATACATATTTCCAATTTATGTTTTTCATCCTTGTGAAAAACTTAATAGATAATTTCTTACATAGAAAACATAATTGACCTACCCTTCCCATCATTGCCTAAAATTAGGGCCATGCATCTAAGGTAATATCCTTTTTTTAATGAATTAATACTAGAGTAGCATAGTTGTGGACATGAATCAAGTGAAGAGTTGTCAAACCTCCAATTAAAGCATTAGAGACCATTAAACTTTAGCTTTGGCACCAATACTTTGTAGAGGAATTGGGGCCATGGACAAATTAGACTTTTTGAATGGTTGTAACTCATAAGACACACAAAAAAATAGGTTCACCCTCTTCATTTGTTGTCATGAAATGATATTATTTATCTAAATTCAAGCAAAGACATTAGTCCAAGAAGATTCCAACATACACAAACCATATATCTATTTCCTTATTGACATTTCTCATTTCCTAATACACTGAATCTATAGAGTACTCTGCAACGCAATCTATCAAGCAAACCTTAGACACAGAAAAGAAAAGAAGGCACACTCACTTACATTAGCAATCTCCAAATCTAACATTGTATTGGAGTATTGAAATTAGATTTGGAATCTATGATTAATTCAACATAGAGTGCCCCTACAAACTTACAACTTCCTTTTGCCTTTATTTTCTTCACAGTTGGAAGAATAATTGTTTTCATCAATAATGATTCAAGTTCTTTTGTCAAGGTCAGAGCTAGTGAACATGCCCTCATTCCTCTTGTATTCAGACTTGTATCTCCTTCACCCACATGTTTATAATCTTATTTTGAAATTAGAGGAAGAACATTTTCACCATCAACAGGAGAAAAAAATGGAGCTTCTGCTCCTTCAAGGAGCAACTCCACAATAATTTGATGACCAACTGACCCAAGAGTTTCTTTTAAAAGTTTACTATCAACTGCATCCAATGCTTCTTTGAGGGTAGTTGCGACAACAACTCCTTTCCCATAAGCCAAACCATCCTCTTTCTTTTTATAGTTTTTTGCATCTACTGCATTGGTAAACGTTTGGTACCACAAATAAATCAAGTAAAAATTTAGAGATTGATTCCAAGACAAAATTGTTGAACTAGTATGTCTATCTTACCATTGAGAATTTTTATATCATAACTCTAAGATCAGGATAAGATACTTAGAGCTATGTTATCATATTCATAGAGTTTGATTATTCTAGCACATAAGTAAATGAGAACATAACCAGATGAAAACAACATTTGGGTAGAAAATGTTGGTTGTAGAGATGTGATACTTGTCATACACATTCTTAATGAAATCCTTTGAACCCTTCAAAGTCGTTGCTTTTAATGAAGAACCAAAAGTAAGGATTCCCTCTCTAAGAAGATCATTTAAGATGTAGGACCATCAACAATAGGGTTAGGGGTAAGCTCCATAAGCCAAAAATGAATATGAGAGAATGGTGATGACGATGGCGGCAACACATCAACTTTTGATTGGCTTAGCATAAAAATTGTAAGGGTTGAATTTAACTAGATTTCATAAATTTGTAGACGCTCACTATATAATCACTTTCTATCCCTTTCAATGACAATAATTGTTGGAATTTTTTTTGCCAAGTTTGTGAGGGAGAGCAGCTAGAGGAGCGACAAGATCATGGTAGCAGTAGAGGAATAATTGAATATGGAATCTCACTGCCTCAATGTCCACAATGTTGGACTCCTACAATTGAGGCCTACAGAGCTCAAATTGTTCAATTTGCAGAAGAGTATCAATGATTGATTGAAATAGTGGTAGAAAATTATTGATTTGGGAACAATAAATGCGTATGCTTCTTGCATTTGCATTATGTAATCTTTTTTATATGAATATATTATGCTTTTTCTTCCTGAAATACTTAATGGGGAAAGCCATTAAGTAAAACAAATTCCAAGTTGGAAAAGATAATTAGTGTATGTGTTTCCTCATTGATTTAGGGTAAATAATGGTAACAATCAATCTCTTTTATTGCAGCTATGGTAACCATTTTTGTGTTGGGTAAATATTTTCGTTATTAATTTTCTTGATGTTACATCTAATATGCATATTTTATTGAAAGTTACTTCTTATATGAATGTTTATAATTAAATTCTTATATGTGCACATTTTAATGGAAAAATATCAATATAAATTTGGACACCCATGGACATTGCTATGAATACTACTGTGAAATAATCAAATTTCAAAAATTACCCCCAACATAACTTCTTATTGAAGGACTAACGAAAGCATATTGTTATGGTGAATATACATTTAAATGGTGATGTGAAATATGCCTTTATAGCACATTGTTTTTCACTAACTATCATTCAACAATGTAAAATTAGCATAAAGTAATAGGAATATCATTCAATCTAATTTTGGGAAGGGAAAATATAATCCATATATGTTTATAAATATTAACTAATTAGATAAGAATTTACATAAAAATAATGCAAGTGTATTGTTGGGTTGAATTATCATAATTAGAATCTAGTTAAATTCTCTCTTTTTTAAATGATAATGAGAATTTTGTATAAAGAAAAAACTTGTGAATGGAGCATGCAGCTGAAGTATGTTAGCTAGAACACTACAAGGAAAATTATTCAACGATTCTAAAAAGAGGAGTGTAAAAATCCATCCTCCTCCAATCTAAAGAAAAAGAGGGGTAGATCAAATACTAGACATTCTGATGCTTGAGCTTATTGCTTCAAAATATAAGTAGATTCTTACAAATTACTTGCATGATATGGTACAAAAATAAAATATTTCTAAGTTTAACTAAAATTGACCCCCATTAGAACTAAGTGAGGGTAAAGAATGATGGGCGCCATATTTTAGGGATTTCTTGCTTCAAACTTTTCTGCTTGTTGTTAATGGAGGGTAAGATCATTGATTTATTTTTAGAACATATGAATAGGAAGGAGAAGAAGAGGCGAGATTGACCTCCTTTTCTTCCTCTAAGAGGACCTTTTCTTCCTTCTTATATGAAAGAGGGTTTTTGTCAGTATTCTTAGCAGTAGTCTCTTCCTCAATGAGTGAAGCGGTGTTCTCTAAAGGAATTAGATTTGGATCTTGTTGATCTTCATCTTCTTCCTTTGAGGACTTCAAAGGTTCATATCTATTAGTAGAGGGAGAATGGAGATGAGATTTAGGCTTGTTAGAATGAAGCCTCTTAGACAAATGATTCTTATGCTTCCTTGAAACTGCTCTAAATGCTCCTTGCTCATAATATTTTTTAGAAGATGACAGAGGGATAGAAGGAGACTATCATACTGGAGGTTTTGGAAAACATTTAGAAAAGTACCCATACTCATGGAAAAAATTGAATTTAAAGGAACATGATCATAATCCAAAGCCTAAAGATATGACCAACTCTTGAAGTCAAGTTGAATCACCTCAGGGAGTCCTTGCTCATCATTTCTTTGAGAAGAAGACAGAGGGATAGAAGGAGACTATCATGCTAGAGCTTTTGGACAACATTTAGAAAAGTTACCATACCCATGCAAAAAAATTCATTTAAAGGAACATGATCATAATACAAAGCCTAAAGATAGGACCAACTCTTGAAGTCAAGTTGAATCACCTCGGGGATTCCTTTTGCAAAATCCATGTCAACGCAATTTCCGGCAGTCGAGAAATTATTGTCCTTGCTCTGAGAATTAGTGATGTAGCAGCCCAAATTGTTAGTTGTGGCTTTGAAAATACCATCATTGTAGAAAATAAGGGGAAGATACACCAATCTAATATAGATAGAAATAGAATTTATTTCCACGGTAGGATTAGAATTGGGAGTCCAATAGGTGAGAAACATTCTACTAGAGCCCATGAAATAAGGCTTGATTTGTAGAAAAAATTCTTGTTCTATTTGCTTTAAAAAATAAAAGAAAAATAACAATTTTCACAATACAAATACTAATGGGTTCATCATCTTCCTACTTGTTGGAGATCCATTCTAAAAAAAAACTATAATTGGGCCGAATTCTAGTTAACTTATAAAATCAACCCTCTTTCCTTAACATTTTAATGTTGTTCTTTGTAGAGGCAACAAATCCCAAATTAAGAGAAGGAATTATATCTTCCCTTCTTACAAATATAAAATGAGGTAGAGAGCCATGGTCATATATGCCAAGGTTGGAAATAACACCCATTGTACATGCAATGAACTTAGCAGAAATAGTTAAGAGAATGGATTAACCTAGCCAATAACAAGCTAAGGTAGTAGAAAATGAAGTAAAAACCTTGAAACAAGAACATAAACTCTCAACCTACCATGGATATTGAAGCACTCTACACACAATGATAGAAAACAACCAAGAAATCTACAATAGTTGAAACCAAAACCCAAAATATGCAACAAAAAACTAAACATGCAACGATCTCATACAACATTACACAAATATGTAGCAAGCAAGGAGGAGTAGTGATGGCTAGGAAACCCTAGCTTATCGCTCCCTCGATGGCTTCATCTTTAATTCCATTATCTCCATTTCCTAATGTTTGATAGAGGGGATAGTAATTATATCTAGTTATGTTCTCTTACAACAACCCACCTTTCCTTAAATGCTTTGTGTTAGGCAACATAATTAAAGGTTGTCACCTCAAATACCAGATTCTAAATAGGTTATATATAATTTATTCACACTAGATGAAATAATATCTAATTATTCATTATTAAAGACTTTGATGGATAATAATTTGTTTTCGCTCAATTAATAGCTTTCACATTCAATTAAACTTCACATTAGAAAGTGACTCTTTTTTAGATCTTCGATATTCATTAAACATGAGCTGACACCATTCCCTTCCTCATAATATAATTGGTATGGATGAAAAAATAAATTGCAAGGCTTATCAAAGCTCCAATAACTCTAAAATTTAAGAGATTATCATTTTCATAACCTTACAACACTCATATTTTACAATTTGGAATCCCTAATTTAGGAAATGTACTCATAAATTATTAATAATGTGAGAATTTCCCTTTCTTAATAGGTCTCTTATTAAATAATTGATATGGCAGAGATTGGTACTAATAATTTAAAGTTGGAGTATAAACATTCTATGTTTTGGCCTTTTTAACAAGAATCTGGTGATACAATTCTTGGTAAGATTGCAATTTTTATTGCTTAAATTGAACTTCTTAATGCATAAATAGATTTAGAGTGTAAAAAACATTTGCAACTTACCTAAATTAAATATAAAACTATTAAAATAAAAGTTAAATAGAATAGATGGTGATGGGGTGTACTAATAAGTCACTCTGTGATGTGAAAGTGGCGGTGTACTAATAAGTCACTCTGTGATGTGAAAATCGCTTGTTTGAAACTCCACCGGAAAAAAATTAGGTCTAAATATATATTTTTCCACTATGGTATATTACTTCTAACTAATATTTAAGAAATAAAATTAAAAATTTATACATATATACATGTATTTGGATACAAAATATTATATATAACAAAGGAAACAAGTTCAATTTTAAAATTGCAACAAATATTTTCAATACATTATTTAATGACCAACCTTGTAAATATTCAAGGTTTTACAATATAAATTTCAACAAATAGGATTTTCATACTAATTCAAATAAAATCAATAATGTATTAATGATTAAATTAAATTCATTATTCCTCTACTAAAATTACAGTGATTCATATAAATTTATTTCTCACTATATTTATTTTAAAAATCTTAATATATACAAAGCATATATATTATTTAATTAGAGATAAATGTTTTTCAAATAAGAATGTTACTTCGAAATAACATGTTTTATTAAGTAAAATAATCTAAATACAATATTACAAAAAATACAAAATTTCAATCATTAAATTCCAGAAATATAGTTGTTATTTAAGTAAAATAATATAAATACAATATATTATAATAATAAAAAAAACCAAAATTAAAATACATTTCTCACTCTATATTGAATCAATTAAAATTATAATTCCAACTATAAACCATTTCCTCAATAAGAATTATAAAAGTCCATAGAATTTCTTTTTCAAGATTCTTATTTAAAAACCTTAAAAAAATACTTAAATAATTTTTTATAACCTCTATCACATCATTATGATAAATTTTAGAAATTTTGATTTAAATGGTTTTTGAAGATTCTTATTTAAAAACCTTAAAAAACACAAACAAATTTTCAGTCTCTATGATATAAAATTACAGTGGTTCATATAATATTTTCACTATATTTATTTATAAATCTTAATATACAAATCCATATATATTATTTAATTATTAATATAAATGTTTTTTCAAACAAGAATCTATTCGAAATAACATTGTTTATTAAGTAAAATAATAAAAAATACAATATTATAATAAAAATACAAAACTCATTATTAAAATTGAAAAATAAAATTGGTTTATTTAAGTAAAATAAATCTAATATAATATATAACAAAAATAAAAACCCTAAGATTAATATACATTTGTCACTCTATATTGGGTCAATTAAATTAAAATTCCAACTATAAAACATTTCCTCAAGAAGAATTATAAAAGTCCATAAAATCCATAGAATTCCTTTTTTCAAAATTCTTATTTAAACACCTTAAAAAATACTTGAATAATTTTTTATAACCTCTATCACATCATTACGAGAGATTTTAGAATTATTGATTTAAATGGTTTTTCAAAATTCTTATTTAAAAACTTTAAAAAACACCTAAATAAATTTTCATAATCTCTATGATATCATTATTGAGTTTTTATAAATTTGATTTAAATGGTCTAGATGAAACAAATTATTTAATTTTAATTTAATGATATTTAAAATGAAATGATCGTGTACATACCTTCTATAACCTATATTTTAGCATAAAGTGTGATGATAAAATATATAAGATAATATCATTTTTCATGGTCAATCTTGGGACTTGAGACACTTTACAATGATGTATATCAAATTTTTAAATAGGTTTCATCACGTAAATTATCATGGATGAATACCATGAGCCACTCAAAGGTATAGGTTTCATAACTATTTATGATTTAACTTTTAAACAAGACGGGCTGCGGGGCAGCTAGTCCCTGCCTTAGCCCGCAGCGTATCTGCAGTAGAAACATGAG
>APFE030966254.1:15227-29089 GCA_000404065.3 Pinus taeda | reverse complement strand
GCCCGTTCAGTAGGGAGTAGCTTTGGATAGAAATAGCCCTAGAAATCCTTCTCTAATCCTATAGCTAATGGTGAAATAGCCCCAGAAATCTCATGCTGAATTGAATCTACATTTGAATAGCCAAATATAGTAGCTAATGGTGAAATAGCCCCAGAAATCTCATGGTGAATAGAAATTAAAGAGGTCAGTTGCGTAAAGGAAAACTATATCCCTGAGAAAGATCACAAATTTATCAATTATTAATCCAACTCAATGACGGTCTTCTTATTAATTGTTCCAACTTCCGCCCCAGAAATCTCATGCTGAATTGAATCTACATTTGAATAGCCCAATATAGATTAGTGATAGTAATTTTTTTTGCTTTTACGGTGTTGATTGATACATAGGAAATTTGCTTTAATGTTTTGATACATATATTGTATAAATAATTTTTTTTTTGCGAAAAACGTGTTAGGTGAGATAAACTATTATGAAAATTGAAATTCTTTGAAAAAGAGTGGAAGAAAGACGCAGCTTGAATAGAAATTAAAGAGGTCAGTTGCGTAAAGGAAAACTATATCCCTTAGAAATATCACAAATTTATCAATTAATAATCCAACTCAATGACGGTCTTCTTATTAATTGTTCCAACTTCCCATTCGTAATTTTTTTTGCTTTTACGGTGTTGATTGATACATAGGAAATTTGCTTTAATGTTTTGATACATATATTGTCTAAATATAGATTAGTGATAGTAATTTTTTTTGCGAAAAACGTGTTAGGTGAGATAAACTATTATGAAAATTGAAATTCTTTGAAAAAGAGTGGAAGAAAGACGCAGCTTGAATAGAAATTAAAGAGGTCAGTTGCGTAAAGAAAAACTATATACTGTCTCCTTATTAATTGTTTCAACTTCCAACTCAATGATGGTCTTCTTATTAATTGTTCCAACTTCCCATTCAATGATTATATAGATTACATAAAGTAAATCATGTGTTTGTGTTTCCACGTACGAACCAGAATTATGTTGTAACCACAACTCGTGTTTTTGTGAATTCTTTCTCCTTGTCCGAAAAGAGGGCAAAGTAAGAAATTTGCGCGGAGATAATTTATCCAAAACACGACCATTCTAGGACATCTTTCTAACTCCGTTGCAAAGTAGAAAGAACATGTGGTCACATTTAACAACTGCCTTAGGTTTTGTGTAACTCAGCGGACCCAATCTGAATGCAGTGTCTGCATGAATCCCAAGTGTCAATTAGCAAGCAAGCCAGATACGGCAGTTCGTTCGCTGAAGACAGGTCTTTGATCAGGTCGAAGCAGTCAGGTGGGATCAGCAATCAAGAAGGTCGCTTATCCGCTTCATAACTGGTCGCACCATAAGATAGAAAGCACGCAAGTGAATCCATGGCAATGGTAGCCATTTCAGCTCTTTCGATAGCGGCCAGTAATTCATTAAATTCATGTACATTTAACGTATCATAGTTTTCAATTTCGTCAACTTTTGTTATTTCATGTGCATTTACTTGTTTTCTGATTTGGGTCATTGTTTTGTGCAGGGGAATGCAGCCATTTTCTGATTTGGGTCATTGTTT
This sequence comes from Pinus taeda, assembly GCA_000404065.3. Taxonomy (NCBI): domain Eukaryota; kingdom Viridiplantae; phylum Streptophyta; class Pinopsida; order Pinales; family Pinaceae; genus Pinus; species Pinus taeda. The sequence continues at coordinate 27,515 of APFE030966254.1, read as the reverse complement.
TGTGCAGGGGAATGCAGCCAATGTGAGGAGGGGATCTCTGTTTGCTTCATTCCCCAGTTCGAATTACACCATACGGCTTGTGTTAATGGCTGAAAGGGGCTTCTTGACAGGAGCCTGTTCCAGCTTCCAATTCAAGCCTCCCGCCCTCATCCAGGACCTTTAACCCAGCAGGGGCAATGGGAAACAAATCTCTCGAGATCAGTTTTCATCATCTGGTTCTCGGAGAATGGAAGCCTCCTTCGGTTAATCCTGAATCCAAGAACCCTACCATGAATGAAGGAGGCAAGGTTTCAGGATTGGCAAGCGCCTTGATACAGGCGGGCCTTGTAAATGCCTTCTCCAAAGTTCAGCCTACGCACTAACAGGTTTCTGCCCTGTGTGTGCGCGCACTACAACTAGAATCAAATCAAAGCTGAACCAAATAAGCTCTCATCCACGGGTTAATCTTAGCCGCCTGCGGGTATATTGTTGTCAGTAGTTTCATGGTTTCCTGTCATTTGTTTTCCTCATTTTAACCGAGCAGAGATTGTACAGATCCTGTTTTGGCTGCCTGACATGCGTGGACAACTTGCAGAGTTCTCTCAAAAGCTGGGGCATTAACATCCTCGAACCCAAGGCTACCTGCGATCCGAATGTGAGTTTAGTTTTAAAATACACTGTTAATGTGAGTTTAGTTTTAAAATACATTGTTTTTTAGTTCTAGTTTTAAAATACTTAGCTAAGTTCTAGTATATCTTTAGATCTGACTGGTTCTACGGTAGTTACTTCAAAAACATACACAGTTCTATCTCACTCAACCCCAACAGCGAAAATATCAGTATAAGCAACTCTGACTTGAGCCGTTGTACTTGTCAATATGGTCTAGACCAAAAGATCAAACTAGGGTCGTCGGTAGAGGCACTCACTTGCCATTAACCGGAAATAAGGCCTTGCATTGTCACAGAGCTGGCAAGCATTTGCAGTCTTTTTCTGTAGTAATTTATGCCTGAGACTTTAAACCTGGAATCGACTAGGGTCGTCGGTAGAGGCACTCACTTGCCATTAACCTGAATCCAATTTCTGTAGGAACTCATGATAGTTTTTCAAGAATAAAGATTATCTGAATTGCACAAACAAGCAGCATTTTCTGCGCTTTAGCAGGGTACAGAAATTATAATATATTTACCTTATGGACATGAGATTTCTGAACGTCCACGCGCTTTAACAGCGAGATTCCATGAGTGAATGAATGGCAGCCGGCGTTCAATAGCCAACGCATATGGCTAATTAAAACAACCTGCGCTGCCCGCAGAACACGCCACCGCAGGCTTACCTTTGAACGGCAGGTATATCTAACCCTGCTTCTCCTCCTGCACGCCTTCCTTACATTTTTAGTTATAGTTAATGTTTGTCACGGAGTATCAACCACAAGGACTAATGGATAAGAATAATTTCTCAGCCACAAAAAATAGATTAAATTTCTTTTAGAAAAAAACAGAACTAGTAAAAATAGATTAAATGTTTCTAGTGATTTTACCATGTGATTTTATGTCTGAATGCGTTGGTAGTTAATTCCAGGAGCAGAACAGGGCCAAGCAGAACGACCAGGACGACTAGGACGAAAATAAGCACCAGTGTAAGTAGCCGCCCCAATTGATGATCCAAGAAGAGGAAAACTGATTAATTTCAGAGCAAAACCATGATCCAAGAAGAGGAAAACTGATTAATTTCAGAGCAAAACCACATCAAGAAGAGGAAAACTGATTTAATTCAGAGCAAAGCAAAACCAACAAGAAATGAAGTTGCGCGTAGCGAATACAAACTGCTAGTTCGATGCTATGGGGAGGCATGGGTGTGGTGATATAAGAAGGAATGGAGGTGCATTAGGTTGACACCACACCAATACATGCAGAGAGCCATCTGTGCACTTGATGTCCTGATTTGGTGGTGTGTCGTTTGATATATTAATCAAATAAACATTACCAAACATTACCAAGTATCCACATAACATTTAATGTTTATTGATTAATGCTAGCATTAGTTTACTTTTTCAGAAAATTCATGGAATGCATAAGTTAAATGAAGGTTTATCCTAAGTTTGCCCAGATCCTGGCCTCGATATGAGGCCAAATAAGATCTTTAAAATTCTTAGTGGTTGAAATTTTCGTATTGGTTAAAAAAAAAATGATTTTTGAAATATAAACATGAAACTTAGGTTAACGAATTCAGTTCGTCGCTTGGTTTCTGTGCCTATTAATGAAAATGCTACAAATCGATTACTATAGTCCCTGCAGCCCGAAGGGGCAGGGACTAATAAGGTTCATCACATTAAATATCATGGAAAAATACTAGGGGCTCCCAATATCATTAGTGAATAAGACTTGATAATTTTCTTTCCTTTAAAATAAGCAAATATAATTCATTATTTCTCATGTCCCTTGAAAATTAGGGAATATGATTCCTTATGAGATATATGGTGTGTTATCCAAAAATAATATTAGGGTTTTGAAAGAAGGGTGCACATGAGATGATTAAATAATATAAAATATTATCCAAACTCAAAATATTATCCTAAAAAGTAGACTTTTGACTATATTTTAGCATTAAAAATTACCTTAATGAGTATGGAGTCCACACACACCTCATTGATTCGGACCTTGGGAGGGTGGGGGTGCGAGACCCCATTGGTCCGGATCTTGGAGGGGTCCAAGATCTGAGTAATTGTCGTACTAGGAAAAGAAAAAAATTAAACCAAACTAGAAAATAAACCAGGAACTAACTTTTATTAGATCAGAAAATGATGGTTCCAACTACATTGTGCTGGACAATATGTCCTCTTACAAAAAGATACTTTTTATTTATAGCCTTTTTTTAGTTACATTACCATGGGTGGGAAAATACCATGGGTGGATAATACCACGGGTGAGTTATTTATAGCCTTTAGTTATATTACCATGGTTAAACACCATGGGGGAATTTCCATTCAGATCATTCCTCCCCCATTAAGAAGCATTGGTCCCCATTGCATGAAGTTCCCTCTGGAGAAGCCTTTTTTGACGATGAATTGTGGATGACCAAGTGTTGTTGAAGACAAGAGCTTTGCGAGGTTGACCATAACTGAGAGTTTTTGGATGACCTGTAACCATGATGCACGAAGATCCGAGGATAGAGATACCCTGTAATTCTTGTGAGAAAAGTGTGTGGACAAGCAAATGGATTTCAATGGAAAGGGTTTTGGGTGGTTGACCCATAACCATGATGAACGAAGAGCCAAGGATAGAGGTACTGTGTAATTCTGGTGGACCAACTATGAGGTGGATAGTGTGTGGCTGAGAAAATGGACTTCGTTGGAAAATGGTTTTGTGTGGTTGACCCATAACTAGAACAAGGGTTCGAGGATAAATATACCTTGTAATGAACCTTGAGATCACTTGTCGATCTCTTTGGTAGATATCTAGTGGCTTATATGTGTAAATTCTCACCATCCAATGAAATGTTGTAAAGGCTTCCTTCCAGTACTCAAGTCTCACATTAAACATAGTAGATAATGAAGACAACATGTTCTCTATCTTATTGATGCCAAGAATCAGGTAGTTTCATCAAGGTTCATGAACTTAATTTAGCCTCCTGATTATGGTAAAATTTTCATCATTATCTCTATGAAGAAGTACCTCATCATCATTTTCCTTGTTAAATGAGGAAGAAAGAGAGATCAAGGCCTGCAGTACCCTGAGAATTGCAGAACCAGACAATTGAGTTGAAAGAAACATGGTCTCAGCCTTACCAAAACACGAAAGTTCACCCACTACAACCTTGCTTAATCCTTCTACAGCATTTGACAACCCAATAATGAAAAGATGCCAATGGGGAGGTGGAACTTCCTCTAACTTTACCAATACATCAACAACATGAGAATATACAAGGTCTTCCAACTCTTCACATGCCAACAAAGATGATAATAATCTAAGTTCTATTTTAGGAATACCAAGTAGTACTGTTCCAGGGTCAACTTTCTTTTTTGTAGCAGAAGTTGAACCCTAAGGGGTCATCTACAAGCCCGAAGTATCAAGTTGTGTAGTAGTTGTGACATCTCGAGAAGAATATTTTGGACATGAATCTATAAGCTAAGACTAAGATTGGGCATTGAATTCAACATTGTTCATTATGACTTTAAGAAGATCCATCACTTGTTCGAGATGGGCAATGTTTCTTGACTAGTGAGGTTGATTAAGAATTTGTAAAAATAAAGTTGTAGGAAAATTACCTATCATCTCTTTATTTACAGGTACTAGTTGGCTCTCTTCATAAATCATTAAATCTTTATCTCTTTCCATATGCTGATCTGGATGAGGTTTAGAAGTATTGGGTTGTTTTAAATATAGTAGAAGATTTGCAACAAGTGGATGATTTTGAGCCAAATAAGTCAAAGTTTCCAACACACGATGTGACACCAAAGGTGGGGCTCTATTTAAAAATGGTGGCCATGAATCAATCACATGACCCAAACAACCATAGTGATAAGAGGACATGTTAGTCGAAGAGGAAGAATTTTGTGTAGATCCTGTCACATTTGGAATAAACATATCTAGTAGAAGTTGAACTAATGTAGCTTGTGTAACATGATGGGTATATAAATTAAATAGGAGGTGTTGTAGTTGCCCTTAATAAAATAGGTTGGAAAAGTTGAACAAGATGGAGCATTACTTTAAGAGTTGTGGTATCCACCAAAGGTTTTCCTTCAACTTCATTTAATTTGTCTACAAAAATAGTTTTAAGTGAACCTACTTTTCCAACTCTACTTGAACTAATGGAAACATTTATCCCTCCTATTCCTGATGTTATTGCAATTCCATTCATCCCTCTACGCTGATGTGTGGCAGCCATGTCGATGGAATTGCTACGAGGGATGGAGGCATCAATAGGGGTAAGCTTGTGGGAGAGATTGTCATATCGAGAATTCAAATCCAAGGGCCTAGTGATGCTATAGAAGTCACCAGTCGCGGTCTTAGAGGGTTTATGGCTAGCTCCAGGAGCTATTGACTTCATGTAATTTCTCCCCCCTGTCAGGGGGTAGTTGTGCCATGGGTGGGCATGCCCACCCAATGCATAACAACCCCCTGCCTACTAGGGGGCAACTTTTCCTTGAGTGGGTGTGCCCGTCCAAGGCACAATGATAGGGCAAGGCGGCGTTGTTGTTTTACCTTTTGCGAGCACGCCCATAGCTGGGCACACCTTCCCAAGACATAACGACAAGTGGGTGCACCTACCATTATGCTATTGGGATGGGGTGCCCTAGGTCAGTTTTGGGGTTAAGATAGCCCAAGTTTTGGTACAGTTTTTGTAAATAATGTAAAGTTTCCACGATTTGTGGACACAGAGTGCGTAGATGAATAGGAGTCAAAGGGGTTAGCCCTTTGTTTTATGTAAAGTATGAGTCAGTTTTCAGATTCACATTGTATGAAAAAACTATAAATAGTGAGTCTTAGCGAAGAGGTAAGTAGATTTAGACGAAGATGTAGAGGTGATAGCGAGAAGAAGTGGGTAATATAGGCTCTGCAGCTGAGTGCGCAGAGGCCTAGGTAGAGTCCATAGCTAAGTGTGTGGACCCCTGTAGCTATGTGCACAGGGCAGTTTTGAGTTTGTAACCTTGAATTTAAGATCAATAAAAATAGCTTTTGAAGAATTCTTGCTTATTTCTGTTTATCTCCATTTCTGTTAATGTTATATGTTGTCGATGAATGATGTGTTTCTTGGAATATTGATTCACTATTATGCGATTCTCTTGCATAAGTGTTATTGATGTACGTAATGCATGTATAAGTACTTTCGTTAAGACTCTGATGAGTTTTCTAATGTTTATTAATAATTTAAGTAAATCTGCATGAACCCTAATTTAGGATTGCTCTTTGATGTGCGTAAGTAGACAAATTTACTATTAAAGGCCCGCAAGGATGGATCGTAGACCTTTGCGAAGGTCTGAAGGCTGTTTTAATAGAGTTACAGCGACAATCCCTAATATTATATCGATTTGTGAGAAGACATATCTAAAGAGCTGAAAGACACCATACTAGTCTCTAGATGCAAAAACTTGGTTCTTGCATCCCTCCCACACTACTTTGAGTGAAACTGTAGCCTGCGCTATGCATGTTGTTGCTGAAAGGGCCAATAGTATAGGGTTTGGTTGGTTGGTGTAGCTAACTGTGAACCTAGGTCAGGACCCCATTCCACGCGATCACTTAGCAAAATGGACTAAAGCATGGGGAACAAAACCATAGCCAGAGTGGGTACACATATTTTTCCATACCTTGGATACCATTCCCATGAACTTGTATCTGGAAATGGAGCTCCGCCATGGCACCACAAAATGGGATATATTGAAGGAAGGGTTCTTATTAACCTTCAACTTTGAAGACGGCTTCACTAGCATCATAAAGCGCTACTAGAGATTAAGGTGGTTATCTTTAGAATGCCGAAGGAACTTATGGAATGGAGCCAACCAGATTGGAGCACCCAGCTATGCCATGTGCTGGAATGCTATAATTTGACCACTGAAGAGGAGGATGAGGATCCGAGAAACATTAATATCCTAGAGGCAGAAGGGCATCACGAAGTTGAAGGCCCACAAATACAAAAGCCAGACATCTCCGCGCCATTGGAGACAAAGCAAATAAACATTGGCACTGAAGCAGAACTGAAGTTCACAAAGATTGGAGATTATTGGGACGACGCTACCATGGATAAAATTGATGAGTTACTCCACGAATACCAAGATCTCTTCCCTACTAAGTTTTTGGATTTGAAGGGCATAGTTGGCGATCTAGGCATTATGAAGATCACTCTGAAGCCAGACATGAAGCTTATTAAATAGAGGTCGTATCAGCTTAATCCTAAATACAAGGAAAAGGTTCGCTAAGAGCTGGGTAAGATGTTGGAGGCAGGCATCATAGAACTAGTTGAAGAATCTGATTGGGTGAGCCCGATGGTCGTTGAGGAGAAGAAACAAAAAGGTGAAATAAGGATTTGCATAGATATGTGGAAGATTAATGATGTGTGTGTCCATGACCCATTCCCAATGTCGTTTACAGATGAAGTGTTAGACAATGTTGGAGGGCAGGAGGCCTATTCCTTTACTAATGGGTTTTCTAGGTATCATTAAATTAAGATTGTGCCCGAGGATAGGAGAAAAACGACCTTTGTGACAAAATGGGGTTGCTTTCAGTACACTGTGATGACGTTTGGACTCAAGAATGCGCCTGCGATATTTCCCGTGTAGTCATAATAACATTCAAGGAGTTCATTCATAAGTTCCTGCAAGTCTACTTTGATGGCTGGATGGTGTTTAGATTAGTGAAGCACCATGTAGAAAGTCTATGCCTAATGTTGGACAGCTGTCGTAGATACCAGATTGCGTTGAATTTGAAGAAATACATATTTTGTGTTCCCTTTGGGATCTTGCTGGGTCACATGGTATGCAAGTAAGGATTAATGGTGGACCCTGCAAAGATTGCAGTAATAGTGAATTCGGAGGCCCCTAGGAACATCAAACAACTACACGTGACACTGGGACATACGGGATATTATAGAAAATTTATCAAAACTTATGCTCAAATTACTGCGTCCATGGAGAAATTGTTGAAGAAGGACACAACATTCTATTGGGATGAAGAATGTCAGTGCAACTTAGATGTATTAAAGGAAAAGATGGTCACTGCTATGATTTTGGTATTCCTTGACTGGAAAAAGGGGTTTCACGTACATGTGGATGCCTCTTGCATTGCGTTGGGTGCAGTGCTAACGCGGGATGGTGAAGGAGAAATGGACCATCCTATAGCCTTCACGAGTAGGAAGTTATCGAAGGCTAAGAAGAATTATTCAACGATTTAGCGCGAAGGATTGGTCATGGTGTATGCACTGCAAAAATTTAGGCATTATCTGTTAGGAGGGAATTTCAAGATGTATACATATCATTCTGCCTTGAAATACCTGGTCAATAAGCTTGTGTTGGGGGGTGGGAAGTTCTGCAGATGGTTGCTATTATTCTAGGAGTATGACTTTGAAGTCATTGTGAAACCAGGAAGTTTAAATACGGGACCTGACCATCTGTCATGGATTGAAATGGGAGAGGAGCCTAATAATCTGGAGGAAGGGTTGCCAGATGTGCAACTCTTTGTGATGTGCATAGCAGATGATCATTTTTCCGACATTATTCACTTCTTGACTACGGGAATGGCATCAGAAGGATAAATAAGTCAGTTGAAAATAAATTAGTAGTGTGCGTGACTGATTTTTCAGTCATTGCAGGACATCTTTATAAGATGGGTGCAGATGAAATCTTGCAAAGATATGTGCCGGACTTTGAGTGGGATAGCATTCTCATTGAAGCTCATGCGGGAGCAACGGGAGGTCATTATGCAGGCAAGGCAACTACGTAAAAATTTTTATACACATGTCTATGGTGGCCAACTTTGCACAAGGATTCCAGGGCGCATTGTAAGGCATGCAATGCATGTCAAAGAATCTGTAGACCATCACGAAGATATGAGTTGCCACTACATCCTCAAGTATCTTTACAACCCCTTGAGAAATGGGCGATTGATTTTTTTGGGCCAATTTAGCCCCCTGGAAAGAAAACAGGAGTGTGCTATATTATCACCATGACAAAATGTCTCACTAGATGGCTGGAAGCACAACTAGTTAAGGATTGTACAAGGACCACGATTGTAAAGTTCTTGTTTGAGTATGTCTTAACCGGATTTGGATGCTTGAAATTGTTGATGAGTGACAGAGGTATGCACTTTCTGAACAAAATGATCAGCATGTTAATTGAAGAATTCCAGGTCTACCATCAAAAGAGTACACTGTATCACCCACAAGAAAATGGAACTATTGAAGCCTTCTATAAGATTTTGGAGAATGTTGACACCTAATCATCAGGATTGGGTGAATAAATGTAAATAAATAATAAGAGATATGAACAGTCATTGGGAGATGAAGTGAATTGTCTCCCTCATGTATATAATAAAGACCAACCTGAAGGAATAATATGAATTGATTTGTTTTGAGGAATTACTGCCTAGTTTGACATGGTATCAGAGCCAGCTCCCGAAATTAGTTGTAACTCCCTTCTGCCATTTTCTTGCAGTCTGTTTCCTTGTGGAGTCTGTCTACTGTGCTCTCTGGGCTCTTTGCCATAATTATTGTTTGCGCCATTCTGCGCTCTGTGTTACCCACTGCGTGGCTTATGTGCATAACCATTGTCTTCCATATTCCATATATTCCGACCTGCCGGATACGAACCAAAGATTCCCTTACTGGTTTTGACGCTATTTTTGCCATGCCTCAGCTTTGAAAACCATGGATTCTTCAAACAAAATGTTGGTTTGTGATGCTTGATGCAGCTATTGCTATTTTCCTTGGCTGCGTTTTCTCTTAATGAAATATGAGGTTTGAAGCTTGAAAGCTCGTGGTGCCTCCTAAGCCTCTCACCAACAATCAACACCATTGTCGCTCGCCCAAATCGAAGAAGCACCTGTTGTTTCTATTTCTAAATCACTGCCATTTATTCATTCAATCCATCATTGATTCCAGAGGTGCTCGACTGCCTCCTCTTCTTTCTTTCCATCGGGAAACCATTGCTATACAACTGGAATTCCATCCTGGCACCATCCTTTCAAGGAGATCTGACATCATATTTTGAGAGGAATTTCATGGTTCTTGAATCTAGAATCCAGATCCTTGCATCTACCCATTATGGAGCCTGGACTAAAAATTTGGATTTCTTCTTTTGTGATCCACTGTTATTTTTGTTCCTTAACCCATAATGGGCGACGATTCCCCTCAACAATCCCCCCCCCCCCGCTGTCGTTCATCCTTGTTTTCCTAGTGCGCTCCTAGGGTTTTGGACAACAATTGCAATAGCTTCCCCGGTGACCTACTCTCTCTAATTGATGCAGTTGATACATTCTGAACTGTAACTTCTATCAAATCTGTGACTCACAGTAGTACATTTATGTTGCTTAAATTATAAGCTTGGGAGACTGATTTAAGCTTGAAAGCTAGCGGTGTTTAAAGGCTTCCCAGTTTTGAACGCTGCCCCTATTCGTGTATACATTGAATGCCATGTGTTGAATAGAATTGTATAGAGCATTGTGAACGATGTATGGTATAACGTTGTATTGTATATTCCTTTGTTGAAGTGTTGTATTACGTTGATACACATTTTGATACATAATTTTTTGTGTAATACACAGTTACGTTGCCATATATTTACACTGCTGCTGTACAGTCTTGGGTATTGAATTTGCTGTCCTTTCATATCAGAATTTTATTTTTTTTCCATTAGGAGTAAAATTTTGCAACATAATTTTTTTTTGTTACAAAATGCATTCAATCATATCCATGGTGGGAATAGTTCTCACTAGCAAGGAGAACTATCCTGAGTGGTCCCGCATGATAAAAACACACCCTCATTTTCAATGAGTTGTGGAAAGGAGTGTGCATTGGAGATGGAGAAAAAGAACCAGAACAACCTAACTCAGACAAAGAGCTCTCCATTTGGGAAAATAAGAACATCAAAGCTTATGCATTAATCACAGCATCTGTAAATGAAGAGGTGAGTCGCCATTCTGCATTAATCGCAGCATCTGAAAGAACTTTATGACTCACATTCTGCACTTGAAGTTGTTCAACTCATGATTAAACTCTTCACTCATGAACTAAAAAATAATGATCCTCTTGCTCTTGCATTTGAAGTAAAATCTATAATGCATGATATCAAATCCTCTAAGGTTGAATTGGATATTCCTCTTATCGCTTTTATCAAGGCACTTTATCCTACTTACTCCAATTATCTTGAGTCATTGCAAGCAAATGGAAATCTCAAAGATATTACCTTTGACTCTCTTGTGAAAAAAATTGCTGAAAGAGAGAAAGCTTTTGGAAAGAAGACAACCCCTGAATCTTCTAAAGAGGCTGTGTGCCTTGCTCATAAAGAAAAGAATTTTGCTCAATATTCTTCTAGAGGAAGAGGTGGCCGAAGAGGAAGGGGAAGATATTTCAGAGGCAGGGGGGGCAGAAACCCTCAAGGGGAAAAGGCAGATTTGTACTGCATACGCTGTAAAAGAAATGGATCACATGATACCTCTACATGCAAGTTACCATGGGAAAAAATTGCACTGCAAAGAAACCAATAGAAAGGTAAAACTAATGACACATACAAAGGTAAAGTACCTGAATCTGCTCACTATGTTGTGGCACAATGTAATCTTGGAGTAAATGAAGATTTATTTAATGCTTCACTTGCTTCTTGGAAAAATGATTGGTTGCTTGACCAATCAAAAATCAAGCCATCAGGGCTTGGCACAATCAGGATTAAATTGCTTGGTCTTCCAAAATTTCTTCTGCATCATGTTCTATATCTCCCACAACTCAAGCAAAACTTGTTGTCCTTGGTCCACATCCGCTAGCAAGGTCACTCCATTCATATGTTTGATGGCAAGCTTGAGGTGAGAAAAGCATCTGACCACTCACTTGTCATGAGGGGAATAGAAGAAGAAAGGCTTCTCAAGCTGCAAGGTACCCTCTCCCGTGCACAACATTCTCATACAAACTCATAAGAAGAAAGTCACTTCCATCAATTTATTATGGCATGTAGATTGGAATTTGAACTATAAAGCCTCTCTTGTTGAAGAAAAAAGGTGTTGCGGGTTTGCCTACAATCTAGGAATTAAGCATGTGATGCTGCATTCTAGGAAGCATAAAAAATGTCTTTCATGATTCACATCAAGAGCACATAGAAAAATTAACTCATTCATTAGATTTAGTGGTCCAATGCATGTTCCTTCTGCAAATGGAAATAAATATATGATGACATTTATTGATGACTACACTAGAATGTGTTGAGTTTATTTATTGAAGAACAAATCTGATGCTTTTCAAACATTCAAGAACTTCCATAAATGGATTGAAAATGATGCACAATCTCATATTGGGTCTATTCACACTGATAAAGAAAAAGAATACACATCAAATGAATTTGACAACTATCTTCGCCAACATGGGATCAAACATCAAATAATTGTGCCTTATAATCCCCAACAGAATGGTGTAGCTGAAAGAATGAATAGGACAATCTTAAATATGGTACGATCCATACTCGTCTTCAAAAATGTAAAGATAATGTTTTGGGCCGATGGTGTTCTATGTGCTGCATATATAAAGAATAGATGTACATCTAATGCTATTAGAAACAAGACTCCATATGAAATGTGGTATGGACATGTTCCTTCGGTAAAGCATCTCAAGGTCTTT
>APFE030966254.1:2918-14759 GCA_000404065.3 Pinus taeda | reverse complement strand
GGGGTCGATTATGAGGAAAATTTTTCCCCCACAACAAAATGGGCCACCATCCGGACACTCTTTGCACTAGCAGCTCAGGACGGTTGGAAAGTCCATCAAATGGATGTAAAAACTGCCTTCTTGAATGGAGATCTAAAGGAGAATGTTTTTATGTCCCAGCCTGAAGGATTTGCTATGAAAGGACATGAACATAAAGTATGCAAACTTGTGAAGTCCTTGTACGGCCTCAAACAAGCACCACGAGCTTGGTATGAAAAACTAACTGAGCATCTTCTGAAACTCAATTTCAAACATTATGATCTTGATGATGCAACTTTATTTGTCAAGAAAGTTAGAAAAACAGTTGTATATCTTGTGGTATATGTAGATGATCTTTTGATGACAGGGAACAATGAAAGCTACATTGCATCCATAAAGAAGGAATTGGGGAAAAGTTTTGAAATGACCGATTTGGGCTATGTTCATTACTATCTTGGTATTGAAGTAACCCAACATCTTAAGTCCATATTTCTTTCTCAAAATAAATACATTGGAGATATGTTGAACAGGTTTGGCATGACAAAATGTAATCCTCTTACTACTCCAATGGAACAAAACTTAAAGCTCACATCTATTGAAGGAAAAGAATTTGAGGATGCAACAAAGTATAGATAGCTTGTAGGAAGTCTCAACTACCTAACTACTACTAGACCAAACCTTTTGTTTGCTGTTGGAATCCTCTCTAGGTTTATGCAAAAGCCATGTGAGGGACATTGGTCTGTTGCAAAAAGAGTTCTAAGGTACTTGATGGGAACTCAAGACTTTGGAATCAAGTATACATAGGTGGACGACTTCAGTTTGATTGGATACTCTGATTCAGATTTCGATGGAGACAAAGAAACTGGGGTATCTACTTCAGGATATGCTATGAATCTTGGATCAGGAGCTGTCTCCTGGAGATCACACAAACAATTAGTTCCAGCAGATTCCACAACAGAAGCAAAATATGTGGCAGCAGCTGAAGCAACAAAAGAAATTGTGTGGCTCAGGAAAATTATTGAAGATTTTTAGGTAAAACAAGTACAATCAACTCCACTCATGATTGAAAATACCTCTGCAATAAAGTTGGCCAAGAACCCAAATTCTATGATTGAACGAAGCACATCAATACCAAATATCATCTGATTTGACATCATGTTGAGGCCAAAACCATCCATCTCCGTCATTGTTCCACTAATGAGAAAATTTCCAAAATCTTCACCAAAGAACTTGGAAGAGAAAAAATTGAACGATTTAGAATGATGCTTGGACTCACCAACATCCCTTCAGATTAAGGAGGGGAATGTTGATACCTAATCATCAGGATTGGGTGAATAAATATAATCAATGTAAATAAATAATAAGAGATATGAATAGTCATCGGGAGATGAAGTGAACAGTCTCCCTCATGTATATAATAAATACCAACCTAAAGGAATAATATGAATTGATTTGTTTTGAGTTACTACCTAGTCTGACAAAGAACACACTGACGAAGATCTACAACACATAACGATATTACTGGGATGTGCGCGTACTTGTAGTACTATGGGCTTATAGGACTACTTGTAAGAAGATGATAGGGAAAATTCCATTTACATTAGTATATGGCATCGAAGTTGTAATGCCGATGGAGTACATTATACCTAGTCTGCGCATAGCAACGCTGATAGATATGGCGGATTACGAGGTCTTGGAGGTACGACTCGCGTAGTTGATGGAGCTTGAAGAGGATCGATTGTTGGCAAGATTTCATCAACAAGTACAAAAGGAATGAGACAAAGTGTGGAATGATCACCATATCAATCTCCGCACATTCAAGGTAAATGATATTGTCTTGTTATATGATAGTAAATTCATTAAATTTCTGGGTAAATTCCAGATGCATTGGTTAGGACCATATATTGTCAAAGAAATTATAGATGGAGGCGTAGTTCAGCTCATGAAGCTGAATGGGGAACCCTTCCTGGGAATACTGAATGGTAGCAGGTTAAAATTGTATATAGGTGATCCTGCACAATGACTATATGACAGTAGGATAGTCTTAGTGCTTCAGGTAGTTTAAGGGAGCGCAGGATTATAAATTACACTGCCCAGTTTAGAGGACAATGCAGCAAGCAACCTACATGGAAAATGATGAAGATACAACCCATGAAGCTGTGCTCAAGAAGTCACACCATGGAGGAAGGCAACGCGCAGCACAGTCGGAAAATGACCGTTGGAGTTACTGTTCATGACCTGACGGCTAGAAGACGGTTAAGTGGAGCAGAGTGGTGGCATTTAAGGAAAAAATATTTGAAGATCTGCCGCCAAAACAACATTTATTGTCATATATTGGGGGGAACGATTGGTTTGAATTCAAAACCCCCTATAAATTACACGTGCCAGTCTAACAACGAACACTTTTCACTTTAAGAGTTGTTAGTGAATTTCATTGTTTGTTGCCTATGAGCTGAGCATTTTGGGAAGAATTCCTGTCACGAGCAAACATTTCTCCTGAAGCTTGTAAGTTGTTTATGGAGAAAATGACTGCCACTAACCCCATTGAAGCACTGAGTTCGGAAGCAGGTGTGTCCAACGCTCCAGGACGAGAAGTATCAAGTGTAGAAGCTACACCTGTGGTGCCCACGACACCGAGGTCGCCCAAGCCGAAACAGACCATGACAAAAGACAAACAACCTACAAAGAAAGAGAAGCAACCCACAACAAAGGAAAAGTAGAAAAAGTCAGTGCCGATGCACGCCTCCCCAAGAAAACATACCGAAACACAAAAGCAGAAGAAAGATAAGCAACCAGAGAAAGTAGTGGACCTGGAGGTAGATGAAGCCCAAGGGACAGAGGATATTGATGCTGAAGGAGCAGAACCCATAACAAGGCTACCCAAGTATATCCCTCAGTGGAAGGGAAAAGCAAAGGCCATGAATGACCCAGATTCCAAGAAATTTATAATATCCACACCCCTGCTATCTGAGCAGGTCCCTTTTGAAGGCCCTCAGCTTGTAAGGGTCCTGTTGTTAAAAATGGAGGATTGGGACCTCATGGACCATGCTAAGTTCCCACACTTGGTGAATGACAAATATATGAGGATGGTTTAATATGAAGAAAGATGTGTTACAAAGCTAGAAATGGAGGAATGGGTTCGTGGTGTCAAGCAATCAGGGTTTCTCAATTTTCTATGGGTGCCACATTACAACCGCACCCCTATTAATACAATATGTGTGCACTAGATGCTCACATTGGTGCATGATGGATGTTTACGGCTTGGAGGGCCTATCCCCATTACAGACATGCTAATTCATAGGATCACACACCTGCCTTATATGGGTGCAAACCCAGGTAAGGATTTTGGTGGAAACACTGGGGAAAAAGGATGAAGAGGGATTACGACCTCCTTAAGAAGTCGTGAGGGTATTCCATTATTTCCATAATAGACCCGGTAGTTCAATTGGCTTCCCAGATTTTAGCAGGGAAGGTGATGAGAAAATGCTGCCGCGGATGAAGTTTCAGCACCTGTAGTTTCCCTTGCTGCGTAGTGTGCAAAAGAAATCCAATTTAATTGGGAAAGATACCTCTGTCAGGAGTTCCTATCAAACTTCTAAGATGCCCAAGATGAAACCAAGCAATTTCACTATGCTTGGTCGTTTCTGTCAATTATGCTTGTTGCATGGGAATTACCGGAGGATAGCCAATTTCCTTCGCTCGAGGAAGGATTTTCGGAGGCATCGCAATTTGCTTCCTTATGGTCTGCAAAGGATGCTGTGCAGATTACAGAGATGAAGATATTTTGGGTTCTTACATAAATGAATCTTCACATGGCCATCAATTAGCGTCTGAGGTTGTCCCCAACCTTGTTCACGCAGCTGTCAGCCTACACGACATTCAAGGATGACTTACACAGAGTCTATATCCAAGCGTGGAAGGATCTAGAGCAGAAATGGCACTAGTTTCCCTATTTGGTTTTAGAACCAGATGTGTAGGAGATTGTATTGAAATGGCCTGTAGAGTGGCACACCCTGCTAGACTTAACTGCTAGACCAAACATGGGTATGGAAAGTTTTGTTGTGCATAAACGCAAGGAGGCTGCTTAGAAGGCTACGTGTACCTTGGTAGAACAGAAAAGGAAGGAAGTTGTAGAAAAGGCTCATGTGGAGCAAGAACACACTGCTAAGGAGCAGGCAGAAGAAGAATAATGCGAGTCACAAAAAGGTGACAAGTCACCTTGATCGAAGACAAAGGAAGAAGAGCTTTTAGGACAAGGTGGCAATGGAGATGATGGGCAAAGAACCCCATTTATTTTGAAAATACGTAGCAAGGAGCATCAGGGTGCAAAATGGAAGAAGAAGAAATCTAATAGAACCTGGGTTGATCTCATGGTACTAATAGAGGGCGATCTTGATGAGATCAAGGATAAAATTTGGGACACCGCCACATAAGTGCTACAACAGTTCGAGCAGAAATACATGTAGACATTGGGGGGTGTTTAGAAGGATCTATGAATGTTGCAACTCCAAGCTACTAGAATCGAGGAAGATGCTGGGAAGATGAGCGGCACACAAGTCAGTCTGGCACGAGGAAAGAATACAGTCATAGAGATGGCTTGGCGCAGGGTGTGAGATTATTCTGTTTTCTTGAATGGTTAGTCCATGCTGAAATAGATGAACAACATGCACTACTTAAAAAAATCACAAACATGGGACCAAACCTTGCTGCATTCTCACTTGACTCTCTACATGCATTACTACAGGGAGTCGCGGAGGAGCGTAGGATCAGAGAGTAGTGGGCACTCTCTTATTTCAGTGAGATTAAAGTTAATAACCAACATCTGTTCATAGAAAAGACGTAGGATCTGAAGGAAAAGGAGGTGCTATAGCTGCATAGTTCACATCTGGAGTCAACAATAGCAGAGACATGTAAGACAGTGTCTGAGCTTCACATCTTGGAGGATGCATAGCGAGAAGCCAAACTTAGAAAACTCACTGCGGGCGTGCGTGAGGCTAAAAAAGAGGTTGGACGAGTCTCGTTTGAGCTCAACATGAAGATTACAGGGTTGTAGTTAAAGTTGCAGCCCACAACTCCACCTGAGGTATGGGAGCAGTGCATAGTTGTGATAAAGGAAAGCATGGCTACCTTAGATACCACAATCACTGACTGTGCGACACTATTCGAGCATGCAATGGAGCTAGTGAATAATTTGCAGGAGGATCCAAGACTACAGACATTGCATACATAGGTATGAAACCTGCAGCACCAATATGATGAGGTCAGGGCAACTACCCGCTCCTTAGCACCGGCACAACACTTTGCCAAGTTACATGAAGGAAAATTTCTACTGGCTATCAAGTCACGAATACCATTCAGGATAATCTTAAAGGACTATAGCAGAAACAACAAACGATAAGGATGGCTATAGAAGGACTAGCCATGGAAAAATTGGTCGAGGAAGTTCAACAGGTAGCAAGGTAGAGCGCTGCCGAATTTGCAGTGGTCCAAGTGTAGTTTGGAGGTCTTCGTAGTAAGATCACAATGCCAAAAAAGTGACTCGAGGGTGAGTCATGATCTTTGTGTTGGGAGCCTGTTGGGATGGGGTCCCCTGGGTCAGTTTTGGGGTTAAGAGAACCCAAGTTTTGGTATAGTTTTTGTAAATAATGTAAAGTATTTGTGATTTGTGGATGTGGAGTGCGTAGATGAATAGGAGTCAAAGGGGTTAGCCCCTTGTTTTATGTAAAGTATGAGTTAGTTTTGAGATTCACCCATGGTCTGTGGACCATGGCATTGTATGAAAAAGGCTATAAATAGTGAGTCTTAGCGAAGAGACAAGTAGATTTAGACGGAGATGTAGAGGTGATAGAAAGAATAAGTGGTTAAGATAGGAGAAGAAAGGCTCTTCAGTTGAGTGCATAGAGGCCTAGGTAGAGTCTGCAGCTGAGCACGCGGACTCCTACAGTTGTGTATGCAAAGCAGTTTTGAGTTTGTAATTTTGAATTGAATATCAATAAAAACTGCTTTCGAAGAATTCTTGCATATTTATGTTTATCTCCATTTTTGTTAATGTTATATACTGTCGATGAATGATGTGTTTTATGGAATATTGATTGAATGTTACACAATTATCTTGCATAAGTTTTAATGATGTACGCAATGCATGTATAAGGACTTTCACGAAGACTTTGATGAATTCTCTGATGTTTATTAATAACTTAAGTAAATCTGCGTGAACCCTAATTTAGGACTTCTCTCTGATGCGCGTAAGTAGACGAATTGACTATTAAAGGTCTACAAGGATGGATCATAGACCTTCACAAAGGTCTAAAGGTTGTTTTAACAGAGTTGCAGCAACAATCCCTAAGAGTGTATCGATCTACGTGAAGGTAGATCTGTAGAGCTGAAAGACATCACACTAATCTCTGGACGCAGAAACTTGGTTCTTGCATTCCCCCATACTACTTCGGGTGAGACTGCAGCTTGCGCTACGCAAGTTGTTGCTGAAAGGGCCAGTAGTGTAGGGTTTTGTTGGTCGGTGTAGCTAACTCTGAACCTGGGTCAGGACCCCCTAAGCCAACATGTGCCTTAGGCGTGTTTGCTTTTTGTGCTACGGTAGGGCATGCCCACAGTCGAGAGTGCCCACCCAAGGAACAACGATGTTGCTAGGGGGCCGCTATGCCTCGAACAAGCGTGAGCACGCCCATTCTCGGTGGGGTCGAGCAAGCCTAACCCATGTGAATTTTTATTTTTATTTTTTTATTTGAAAAATAATTTCTATTTTGTTAAATAAATGTAAAAAAAAATACATTTTTTTGTTGGAATGGGTATTCTAATTGTTATTCTGGATGAACCTAACAACCTACTTGACATGTAACTACTATTAAATCTATGGGAGTTTATGACCTGTGCTTAGTGGGATTTGAACTTAAGTCCACCTTGTTTCAACAATTTCCTTAATTTCGAATTATTGAATTGAGCTACTTCCTAAGACAAAGAAAATAAATTAAAAAAAAATGGTTTCTTGGCATATAACAACCTATTTTCCCCAAATTCATTGTTGAATGGTTGAAGTATAATTGAAACTAACTTTTGAAATGCGAAAAATATCCCATTGAAACTAACAATTGGATCCCCTAGGTGTTTTTCATGAATACTTTGTGACCTTCACCCCCATTTTCCTTTAGGACATATTACTCCCTCTTGTTGACTTCAATCTTATCCTCCTAGTCCTCCATTGAGGCCACATACTAACTCTAGTTCTTCTGATTGTCCTGGTTCTTCCTCTGATTGGACATAATCCCATCCCCGTAATGCCACCATGTGAGGCACCAATGTGGGTGAAGGAAACCAAGGTGGTAACCAAGGTCCTAACCAAGGTAACCCCATCAAAATAACCTCTACCAATATGGCCACTAACCCTCCCTTTCTTCCATATATGGTTGGACTAAGCCTCTCCAATTTCAGCCAATTCATCAATGCCCCTCTTCTCCATAACCCAAATTGGCCTCCTATGCCTACCAAACTTCCTTCTAACATTCCCAAGTCTGAAGGTAGTCTTGGAGAAGACCCAAAAATTCATGTTTTCTCTTTTGGCATGTGGTGTCCATCAGATTCCATTACTGAAGAATCCATTTGTCTTTATCTTTTCCAACGCACCCTAACTGGATATGCTTCCAAATGGTATGTGGACCAACCACATGCCTCCCATTCCACCTTTGTGACTCTCTCCTATGTTTTTCTTTCCCATTTCCAGTTACCTCTCTGGTACAACACAAATACCGAACTCTTGACCTCTTGTAGAATTGAGGCTTCTGTGATCCATCAACGTTATAAGAAGAGCTTCGGCGCAAATCACATATAGAAAGACATTTGTCGACGCGTTTCGAACCAACTAGTGTGGTTCATCGTGTGGTTCAACTTGTCCTGACGATGAACCACACTAGTTGGTTCGAAACGCGTCGACAAATGTCTTTCTATATGTGATTTGCGCCGAAGCTCTTCTTATAGCTCTTGACCTCTTTTCATCAAAATTCTACCACCCGGATTTTTGACCATGTACAAGAATGGTGCTTAAGGATGAGCATGTGTAGAGCCCCTGAGTTTGAATACCATGTATGCATGGGTTGGTTTCTAAGAAATATTTTGGGCCCCATAGGTAAAGATGTTGCCTCTCACTTCCCTCAGACTGAGGAAGAAGCTCTCGAGATAGCCTTAAAATATTATCTGATATATTCCTAGTCATGTTATCTTTATATTGTCTTCGCCCATCTGCCTCGGCCTCGTGCCGCTAATGCACTGGAGGCATCACATGCCGCTGACATTATGGTTGAATCTCTTTCCCACCCTCAACCGTCACCATATCCTCAACCTTATATGAGTTATGGTCAACCTAAGCGGGGAACCAATTCCACTTATACCCAGCCCCTCCTAATCCTTTACGAGTCAACTCTTACCAAGGTACAAATGCATCATATAAATATCCCCATCTGCATCAGTGAATGCCAGGGCCATCTATTTCTCAGCCTGGTTATCCAAAATTTTCCATGAATTATTACTATCCTTATGCACCGCCCAATGCTCCAACCCCACCAGCACTAGTGCCTCAACCTCCCATGCCTCCACCTCCTTTGCCACAAGAACCACCACGTCCACAGAATCAAGTGTATGTTCAGTAGAGTACTACCAATCTACCTAACCCCAAGAGAAGGAACAAGTGGAAAGGTAACCTTAAATAGCAACCTCAAGGTAACCAAGGCAATCAAGATTGACAACCTAATGCCCCTAAGGGTGACTAGCCTAATCCTGCAACCCAACAACAAGGTGGAAAACCCATGCAAAATGAAGCTCTTAGAATGAATAAACCTTGTGCTTATTGCAGAGTTTTTTTCCATTATACTCATGAATGCACCATTTTAACTCATATGCGCTAGGCATGGGAAGCTCAAGCAACTTCTTCTAGAGGACATTAACCGATGGCTCCACCTCCTTCCCCTCATGCTTCATCCCAAATGGTTGTTCTTATGAATCCTTTTCCTCATCAAGGATACGTGGCTACCAACCCACACAGAATACTACAACTCTTTAACCGTCATAATCTCAACAGGACAATTACAAGATTCTCATGATGAATTCCGAGGAAGTCAACACCGAACAAGTCAACCTCCAAACTCGATCGCACAAATATAACCATTCTACTGCAAATTCAATGACTGATTCCCAACCCAAAGTTTCCACTGAGCCTCTATCATCACCAAATAATACCTTATAGATCCCTTTGCCTAAGGTAAAGGTTCCCCCCAAGATCCCCAAAGTTCCATTAAGTCGAAATGTTGCTTCTTCTAAAGCCATCCATACCTATAGCATAGTAGATGACTTGGCACAGTTCCCTGCTGTCATGTCAATGTTATAAGTCCTCTAGACATGCCCATCTCAACGGAAAGCTCTACTACATTATTTGGGTGTTGTGGATCCCTCTGACGATCAAATGATTGTCTTTGGTGTTGATAACTTTGAACACCTCCCCCCTTCCTTCATCAGTTACCTTTCAAATACAAGTCTCCATAAAAAATCCCACTTTTCAGTGGTGTATAATAGACGAAGGAACCTCCACATATGTGATGGTCACTAGTGTTTGGAAGCAACTTGGTTCCCTTGACTTGTCCCCATCTACTATCACTATTCATGCATGGGATAGTCACCCCTCGCAACCCCTCGATTTATATCGTAACTTCCTCATCATCGTTGCTAGCAAGATGGTCTTGATCGACATTGAAGTCATTCATTCCCCTTTATATTATAACATCTTGTTGGGTCATAGTTATACCTATGCCATGTCCGCTCTCGCATCTAATCTCTTTTTCAAGATGTGCTTTCCTCACAATGGAAATATTGTCACTGTTGATCAGTTGACTTACTATGACCCTCAGTCTTAGACCTCTTCTCAAACTACTCTTTCAATAATGACTGTCAATAATACCACCCCTTGCTTAATTGATGTTTCCCTCAAGGTCTATAAACATTCCACACTTCTTCGAGCTTAGTATATCCCCCCACCTACTCCTTATGATCCTAGCTGTCCCATTGTTTGCATGCTTGAAGCATCATGGGCCGCAACCAAGTGGTTTGGTACACCTTCCTAGTAGCCAAATCCTCTATAACCTTGTGCTCAAGACTCAACTCACCCTTCAGGTACAATTCATATAATCCAATTTCCTTTTGATGGTATCTCTCCTGGTACTTTCCAGCCAGGATCCATTCCCCACGATTTCAACCATCGAGGTGAAGTTCCCCTAGCTCACTACCCCATTGGTCATATACCTTTCGTATTCCCGCTACTAGGAATAGTTTTTACCCCTGTCATGGCTACATTGGGTCTTCCTAATATCACTTTTTATATTCCATTAAATACATTGATCCTCCCACAAACAATCCTCCCAATCAACTAAAACGTTATATAAATTTGACTCTGGTTCAACCTATTGTTCCCTCCCCTTCCTTTGCTTTAGTTCCATAGCAACCTCAACAGGAATTCACTCTTGTTGAAAAAGAATTTTGTGAGGGGGGGAGCCCAGAAGAAAGGAAATAATACAAGGCACCTCAACCAAAGCTAAGCCCTCCCAAACCACCAAAGCCTGCTCCTCCATGTGCTTTGTGTTATGTTGTTGGGCATGCCACCAATAATTGTCCTGAGCTCCCTCATATTAAGAATGTGGTATCTGATACTTTTCATGACCCTAACATTCCTGATGTCCATGTTATCTTACCTAAGTCAGCCAAGAAAAACAAAACCTTGCACACAAACCACCCTTGTGCTTTGTGTGATAAGTATGGACATCATTTTCATCACTGTCCCCATCTCGAAGATTTTCATGGTACACTTCAAATGATTTTCAAGTTAAATATCGCTCATAGTGACTCTACTTCACCTTTACCTACGAGTCTTGGCCCCAATGCCTCTCGAGGACAAGAGGTCTCTCAACCACCCTGTTGAGCCTCAAACCTGCACTCATTTACCCATCCTCCCAACAACCTTTTCCTACTCATTTCCTTCTTTTGTCATCATTTCCTTCATCAACTTGTTCAATTCATTGCATTATAGGAATTTTTAACATGATTTGCTAATTATGCTAATGATTGACTGTTGGTTTAGATTTTTGCTTCAAGTGTGGCAATTTCGCAGCTGATACAGGGTTTCCGCAGCCGATCTCTTATTCCACAGCCAATCCCAGATTCCGCAGCCATTTTCTTGTTTGCTATGATCCAGGTGTCCTCCAGAGGAAAGAGCCACATGGGCAAGTTTGTATGACTGCGTACATGGTGTGTGTGCTGTCAGCTCAGCCAAATTGGCCGTCTACACCCCTGGTCAACGTGGAGGTAACTCTGGTCAAACGGCAAGGTTGCAAACAGTGGCACGGCTCTGTGTGTTCAAATGGAGCACGAAAATCACAGCTGGCCTCTCCTTTATCCACAAAGACTGCAGGGGACAAGAATCCAACAACGGATTTATCAACCATGATGACCGTTTCCTAAATCCGTGCACGGTACTGCTGAACGTGTCTTTTGCATAGCTGTTAGTTAGCTTAGTTTACGCACAAAACAATTTGTGTTCCTGCTATAAATAAAGCGTTTCTACACGCTGATTAGTTAGTTTTTGGAAGTTAATCTTTTGTTGTTGTAAACTCTGCTTCAAGACTCTTTTATATAGCGTTTACGCTCCTCACTGTATTTTGTTATGTGCTGATTTAATACCAAGAAGACAGTTCTGTTCTTACCTGCGTAGCTGATCTTTTTAATTGGTTGAAGTGGATGGAGGGCCCCTGTCTGCTACAACCATTGTACAGT